>VDFB02376454.1:271974-433481 GCA_007258455.2 Sequoia sempervirens | reverse complement strand
TTCTCCCGAGTCGCATCCTCCATAGGCAAGTTCTTCCACTTCACCAAATACTCTCTGATTGTTCTTTTTCTTAAAGAACGCTCTCTGGAATCAAAAATCTCCTCAGGAATCAAAATTAACTGTCCTTCTTCATCCAAAGGTGGCAACTGTGATGAAGCAATAACGTTGTGTCCAAGTGCCTTCTTGAGGCGAGACACGTGGAAGACATTGTGCACTTTGCTACTCGAAGGTAGCTCCAACTCATAAGCTACTGCTCCCACCTTTCTGATAACCTTGAACGGCCCGTAGAAGTGAGGTTTGAGCTTCTCAGCTCCACTCTTCTTGAGAGTAGACTGTCTGTAAGGCTGTAGTCGAAGATAAACCATATCTCCAACCTCAAAAGAGCGGTCAACATGCCATTGATCAGCGTACATCTTTTGCTGATTCTGTGCAATCTGTAGATTGTTCTTCAATGATTTCAAGATATCTTGACTCTGCTGTAACAAATCCTTGGTTTGAGGGGCTTTGCTATCACCAAACACCAAATCAGCAAAACTAGGAGCCTCATAACCATAAAGAGCCATGAAAGGTGACATCCTTATTGACATGTGAAAGGAAGAATTGTAGCAATACTCGCCTAAGTGAAGCCATTTCACCCATGCTCTTTGCTGTTCTGAAACATAGTTCCTCAAATAACCTTCCAACCACTTGTTTACTATCTCTGTTTGCCCATCAGTTTGAGGGTGATAACTAGTGCTTGGAGTAAGCACTGTACCACTCATTCTGAAGACCTCTTGCCAAAAGGTGCTTAGGAACTTGCTGTCCCTATCACTCACAATGTTTTTTGGCAACCCATGCAATCTAAACACCTCATGAAAAAACAGATCTGCAACTTGAGCTGCTGAAAATGAGCTGGTAATGGCAAAGAAATGAGCAAATTTTGTCAATCTATCTACTACAACATACATAGATACAATCTCTTCCTTGAACTTTGGGTAAACCAGTGATGAAGTCCATTGAGATGCTTTCCCACTTTTGATTGGGAATGGGAAGAGGTTACCTTGGTTCAAGAAAATCTTTCTGAATCTGCCTATGTGAGAAGAATCATGATGACCTTCTTGGGTGGAATGTCATGAAATGTCAACAAAATCTTCTTTTTGAGCTTAGAATCAACCACCAAAAAGATTCTTCCCTTGTAGTGTATCAGCCCTTCAATCACCTTGTACCTTTCGTCATGAAAAGTACCCTCCATAATGCTGGTTGCAAACTGATCTTTGGCATAATCAGCAAGCAACATGTTCTTCCAATCAGCAGTAAGCTCACATAATGAGCTCAAATGAGGTCTTCTGGATAAAGCATCAACCACTATGTTGTTTTTTCCTTTGACATACTCAATGTCAAAATCGTAAGCTTGAAGCTTACTCACCCACTTTTGTTGCCTCTCGTTCAAATCTCTCTGATGCAGGAAATGCTTGGGACTATTGTGGTCAGTCTTGACCACGAACTTGCTCCCCACCAAGTACTGTTTGAACTTGGCTAATGCATGCATGATTGCAAGCATTTCCTTGTCATAGATAGAGTAGCCCTCTCAACTCTTAATTTTCTGCTTTCAAATACGATGGGATGCTTATCTTGCATTAAAACAGCTTCAACACCTTCACTGGATGCATCACACTGTAGCTCGAAGGGGCTTGGAAAAATCCGGAATAGCAAGAACAGGACAAGAACTCATTATCTTCTTAAACTTATCAAAAGTACTCTGAGCCTTTTCTGACCAGCAAAAAGCCCCCTTTTTTGTGAGGTTAGTAAGAGGAGCAACATTCTATGAGTAACCCTTCACAAACCTTCTGTAAAATCCGCAAAGGCCCAAAAACCCTTTCAAGTGAGTCAAGTTCTCAGGAGGTGGCCAATCAACAATAGCCTTGATCTTTTCAGGATCAACCTTCACACCTTCAGCACTGATTATGTGACCAAGGTAAAGTAGCTCTTTCATTCCAAATTCACATTTGGATTTTTTGGCAAACAAGCTCTCTAATTCTAGGATGCTAAGCACTTCCTCCAAGTGCTTGAGATGTTCTTCCCAAGTCTTGCTGAAAATCAAGATGTCATAAAAAAATATCAACACAAACTTCCTTAAATGCTTCTGAAAGACTCTGTTCATACAAGACTGGAAGGTAGCAGGAGCATTAGTCAACCCAAATGGCATGACTAGGAACTCGAAGTGACTATAGTGACATCTGAAGGCTGTCTTCTGAACATCAAATCCTCTCATCCGAATCTGATAGTAGCTCGACCTCAAATCTATCTTCGAAAAGAACTTGGCTCCATGTAGCTCATCAATGAGCTCATCAATGAGCTCATCTATCCTTGGAATGGGATATCGATTTTTGATGGTGCTTTGATTCAAAGCATTATAATCTACACACATACGAATGGTACCATCCTTCTTCTTCACTAGAACATCTGTTGAAGCAAAGGGGCTCTTACTTGGACGAATGAAGCCCATCTCTAAGAGTTCCCTAATGTTCTTTTCAATCTCATCCTTTTGCTTTTTGGGGTACCGATATGGAGTTGTGATAACTGGCTTAGCTCCTTCCTTGAGCTCTATGACATGTTCTGAACCTCGATCAGCAGGTGGTCCAGGAGGTAAATCAGCAAACACTTTACTCTTCTTGGTGAGTAAAGACTGAATATTTGGAGGATAGTCTCTCTTTGTCTCAACTGGACTAGCTGGAAGAATCATACATTCTGCAGCCCACTCAACTTGGTCGTGATGAATCAGCCTTGCCATTCTTTTGAATGACACAATCTGTGGACCACCATTAGACATTCCTCTTAACGCTACCTTCTTCCCATCGGATTGAAATTTGAGCTCCATGGTTTGCAGATTTAAAGAGATCTCTCCAAGAGATCGCAGCCACTGAATACCAAGGACGACATCCGTATCTCCAATGTTAACCACATAGAAGTCATCCTTGACTTCATAATTGCCCAATTGCATAGACATTTTTGAAATCTTCTTGGTGCATGAGATGTGAAACCCATCCGCAACCATAACTCTGAAGCCTTCAAAATCTTCTGTTTGCAGCCCTTTCTTTGCCACCACAGCTTCGTCAATGAAGTTATGTGTTGCCCCAGTATCAATCAGAGCAACTATTCGCTGCCCTTTAATCATCCGTCGAATTTTGAAAGACTCATTCTTTTGAAAGCTCGAAAGTTGGGCCAATGTACCACCACTTCCCCTTTCGCTTTCAGACTCTTTTGGAGCTCTTTCTTCTTCGCTGTCCTCAAAATCAGTCTGCTGATCTGAAAAATCAGAATTGCTTTCTTCAGCTGAATAGTATTCAATTTGATGAATTTTGGCTCCTTTTGGGCAAACATGATCTTGGGACCATTTTTCCCAACAATGGAAACATAACCCCCTTCTTCAGAGTTCATTGATAGTCTCTGGATCCAATCTTGTGCCATGAGGTTTATGCTGTTTGAACTCCTTATGATGAGGTCTTTGATGAGGTCTTTTCCCTCTACCCCCTTTGTGAAATGATGGCTTGGATTGAAACTTTGCTTTGGGAGCAGCCCACTCCATGTTTCTTGCTTTCTTCATTGCCTCCTGTAGGGAGGGTGGATCAAAACCTTTAATCCAACCCTTGAGTGGCTCCATCAATCCTTCACTGAATAGGATCACCAATCTTCTCTCCGTGATTCCAGTGACCATTACTGAAAGTCTTTGGAACTCAGCTATGTAGGCATCAACTGTGCCATACTGCTTCAATTGTGCCAACTCCCTGAAATGCACTTCTGGGTCCTTCTTCTCGAATCTCTCAATGAGTCTATTGGTGAACTCATCATAGGTAGTGATAGACCCATGACCTAAGGTGACTAGGCCATGGTACCACCACTCATGCGCCACCCCATCTAGGTGTAGCATAGTGAACTTAATCGCTTCTTCTTTAGCCATTGGTCTAAAAGCCAGATAGGTGTCTAGCTTCTGTATCCAAGCTCGAGCAAAACTACTATCACTTCCATCAAAGTGGGGAAGCATAACCTTGTTGATAGCTTGATACAAGTCCCCTTGTACTGATGTTCTCCTTTGTTCATAATTCCTCCCTTTAACTCTATTCTTCCTCCTAAGCTCCATGAAATCGTTGAAGGACATGTCTAGCTTGACTTCATCAGGGAGAGTTTCATACTCAGTACGGCCTATTCTCAGCTGCTCCAAAAATGAAGCATTTTCCTCAGGCTCTGGTTGTGGGTTTACTGGTGCCAAGAATGTGGGTTTGAATGGTCTAGCAGAGATGTAAGTGCTGCTTGCTGAAGGTTGGACAACATGTCCATTATGCTGGTTGGAAGCACTGTGTTCACCGGCATGCCCTGGATTGTTCTGTGGAGGGTTCTGACTCAATTTCCCCAACATGAGAGAAACCATATCCAACAAAGCATCCATCTTCCTATCGAACCCTTGTCCTGGACCGGGCGACCTTTCTATACCTTTCCCACTGTCACCTTTGTTGCCAAAACTTCTTTCATTGCCACCTAAAGTCCTTTCATTATCCCCCATTTCTGTTTCCTGAGAAGGTTCCCAATTAGCCCTCAAAACCTCTGATGCTGTTTGACCTTTTGGAACCTGATAGAACTGTTTCTGATTGGTATCCCTCTTGTATACCCTTGCTAAGTATCTCTGTTCTCTGTCACTCATAGAAGGCTGTTTTCACAGGATGGCAGGATGCATCGCTCTGATACCATTGAAATATACCGAGCCAAATTTTTTCGATTTTTCAATTGCAAGCTACAATCAACACGCACTCGTTAAGGTTAGCTCTAAACCAAAACGATGCTGAAAGCAACTCTAACCAGAATGTACACCAGGATCCCGATGTGGGCAAGGTGTGAGCATTGGTCAGAGGATCTTAAAGAAATGTTGATACAAAGAACTCTAACCAAGAATGTGCCAGATGACGGCGAGCATATGGTTAGATGATCCCTATCTATCACAATACTGAAAGCAACTCAACACCAAGTATGTGCTACTCAATCCAGGATGGAGTTGAGGCAACCATATGGCGGAGACTTATGATATTACAATGCAATTCAAGTAAACAAGCGGCAAGCCAGCCTCTTCCACTTATTCAGTGGGCAGTTACAAGCATGAGGTTAGCAAGAATAAGAAAGATGCTGACAGTACTACTGTTCAGCTTACAATATAAGAGATTTATCTGTTAAGCACAAGATAAGAATGTTCACAAAGTTGCAACAATGTATAATGCTATCCTTAATGCCCTCAATGTCTCTCTTTCCAAAACCTAACTCAAATGATGGATTCTATACAAGCTGTTATGACAGAACAATGACTGAAATTGATAACCAGCAGTACAGAAACTCAATGAAATGCTCACAACTCACTCACTACTCACCTGAAATGCATGAAATTTGATGCAAATTACTCCTATGATGAAGGCGCCCAAGATGGAAACATAAAATAGAACCTAAATGCTGATATTTATTTCTTACACGAATTCCAATGACACTCAAAAGGGTACGGCTGCAAGGAGGGCCGATTTTGCCTTAAGAAATTATAGACTTCAAATAAAATTCCCAAGATTCTCTGAAAGGGGCGCCCTTACCTAGCAAATGCATGGGTAAACTACCTAGAACCAAAAGAAAATCACACAATGACTTATGAGCTAAAAACCAAATCTGCAACACAAACCAACAACTCCATATTTTTTGATTATTTTGCAAATATAAGGATTACAATGCATAAACAACAGCTGAAAGCAAACTCACTACAAAATCACTCAAAAACAAGCAAACCTCTCCACTAGGTGCTATCTCACAAGCACAAAGTTGAGCCAAGCTAGGAGGCATTCATTCCTCGAAGCAGTCCAACACCATTTCGGCAGCATAACATTACTCAAGATATCAGATGATGCAAATGAAGACCAAGACCTCCTTTTATAAACTTGTGAGGACTTTCTAGAAGCTTCTAGAAACCCTAACTTTCAAATTTGAATTTTCACCTTTCCCTCCAAAGATGGCGTCCCTTTTGTCTTGATGTAATTTTGACTTTAATTTTAAAATGATCTTCTCCAAAAGATGGGCGTCCCTTTTCAAGCAATTGTTTTTGAACCTTTAGAAAAATATAGAAATATCTTCATGTGGGGCCACCCCTCAAAGTCCCCCTTTTAAGAACAACTTAAGTTGTTTCACTAGACCAAGGGGTCACAATATTAAAGTATAACTTTAAAATATAATATTTTAAATCAACTGGACAAATCTCACCAAAAATGCTTCCCAAGGTCAAGATTGATCAAACCAACTGAATTGACTGAAGACGAGAGCCAACCGTGCTGAAGCCAACAGGACCACTGCCAGAAATAGAATTTACTAAAAATAGTAAATTCATGAAAGTGCTCAGAATGCCAAGAAAAACACATCTCCGAGAAGCTCACGAAAAACCCAGAAGGAATCTGCTGTTCAATCACCAATTCGTGAGCGCAAGAAACCACCAACCAAGAAACCCTAATTTCACCACCGAGAAGCCTACGGGTCTCCAGAATAGGCCAACGGTCAATCAGAAAAGGTCATGCTCGAGAAGGGGACATTACGTCATCTTAATTTGGGCTATGTTCTTGTATTAAGTAAGAGATACATGGATCGAGGACTTCCCCCCATGAAGAAAATATAACTTCTTTGTTTGAATAGTTTTGTTGAGAAGCAACATTAGGTTCCATTTCCTACTCTAGAAACATGAGCTTATGAGCCCTTGGATTTGGTGCACAACAATTTGTATGAACTCATCATACCTACTTGTAATCATGCCCCATACTTTTTGAGTTTTGTGGATGACTTTTCAAGAAGAATGTGGTTCTATTGCTTGACATCCAAACATCAAGCTTTTAGAAAATTCAATTAATTTTGAGCCCTTACAGGATGGTCATCTTATCACTCTCTCAAAGCCATCCATTTAGATCAATGAGGGGAATTCACTAGTTTGGAATTTTCACACTATCTTAGACATGACATCAAAAGATAATTCAAATTGGCCATTGCATATTGTGCCAACAAAATGGTGTTAAAGGAGTTGTAATTGTACCGTAATAGAAAAGGTGTGATGCATGTAGATTTGGCTTTTGTATCCCAGGTTGAAGCACGTGATGCAATTCGATGTGGTTTCGGAAGTTTTGAACTGGCTTTGGGTGATGCACGCAATGCAATTCGATGTGATTTTGAAACTATTGAACTGGCCTTGCGTGATGCACAAGATACAATTTGGTGTGGTTTTGGAAGTCTTAAACTCACCTTGGGTGATGCACGTGATGCAATTCGGTGTGGTTTCAGAAGTTTTGAACTTGCCTTGGGTGATGCACGTGATACAATTCAGTGTGGTTTTAGAAGTCTTGAACTCGCCTTAGGTGATGCATGCGATGCAATTCAATCTTTTTTAGGAGTCTTGAATTGGCCTTGGGTGATGCACACGATGCAATTCAGTGTTGTTTTGGAAGTTCTGAAGTGGCATTGATGGAGCACGAGATGCAATTCGGTGTGGTTTCAGATGTCTTGAACTGAACTTGGTTGATGCACGTGATGCAAGTGTGGTTTTGGAAGTCTTGAATTGGCCTTGGGTGGTGTACGCAATGCAATTCAGTGTGGTGTCAGAAGTCTTGAAATAGCATTGGGTGATGTACGCGTTGCAATTCGGTGTGGTTTTAGACATCTTGAATTGGCCTTAGGTGATGTATGCGATGCAATTTGGTGTGGTTCAAGACTTTTGAAACCACACTGAATTGTACCGCGTGCATCACCAAAGGCCAGTTCAAGACTTCTAAGCTCACAATGCAATTCGGTGTGTTTTCAGAAGTCTTGAATTGGCCTTGGGTGATTCACGCGATGCAATTCAGTGTGGTTTCAAAAGTTTTGAACTGGCCTTGTGTTTTGTACGTGATGTAATTCGGTGTGGTTTTAGAAGTCTTGAACTAGCATTGGGTGATCCACGCATTGCAGTTCGGTGTGGTTTTAGAAATCTTGAATTGGCCTTAGGTGATGGACGCGATGCAATTCGGTGTGGTTCAAGACTTACTACACCACACCGAATTGTACCGCATGCATCACCGAAGGTAAGTTCAAGACTTGTAAGCAAGCGATGCAGTTCAGTGTGGTTTCAAAAGTTTAGAACTAGTTGGGTGATGTACGCAATGCAATTCGGTGTGGTTTCAGAAGTCTTGAACTGGCCTTGGGTGATGCACGTGATGCAATTCGGTGTGGTTTCAGAAGTCTTCAACTGGCCTTGGGTGATGCATGCGATGCAATTTAGTGTGGTTTTGGAAGTCTTGAACTAGTATTGGATGGTGCATGCGATGCAATTCGATGTGGTTTCCGATGTTTTGAACTAGCCTTGGGTGGTCCATGCAATGTAGTTCGGTGTGGTTTTGAAAGTCTTGAACTAGCATTGGGTGATGCATGCGATACAATTTGGTGAGGTTTCAGAAGTCTTGAACTCACTTTGGGTGATGCAAACGATGTGATTTGGTGTGGTTTCAAAAGTCTTGAATTGGCCTTGGGTGGTGCACGCGATGCGATTCAGTGTGGTTTCGAAAGTCTTGAAATGACCTTGGGTGGTGCATGCGATGCAATTCGGTGTTGTTTTGGAAATCTTGAACTGGCGTTGGGTGGTGCACACAATGTAATTTAGTGTGGTTTCAGAAAACTTGAACTAAATTTGGGTGGAGCACGCGATGCAATTCGGTGTGGTTTTAGAAGTCTTGAACTAGATGTGGGTGGTGCACATGATGCAATTCGGTGTGGTTTTAAAAGTCTTGAACTGAGATTGGTTGATGCATGCAATGTAATTCGGTGTGGTTTCGTAAGACTTGAACTCGCTTTGGGTGATGCACGCGATGCAATTGAGTGTGGTTTCAGAAGTCTTTAACTGACCATGGGTGATGCAAGTGATGTGATTTGGTTTGGTTTGAGAAGTCTTGAACTGACCTTGGGTGGTGCATGCGATGTGATTCGGTGTGGTTTCAAAAGTCTTGAATTGGTCTTAGGTGGTGCACACGATTCAATTCAGCGTGGTATTAGAAGTCTTGAACTAGCATTGGGTGATGCACGCGTTGCTATTCGGTGTGGTTTCAAAAATCTTGAATTGGCCTAAGGTGATGCACGCGATGCAATTCGGTGTGGTTTCAGAAGTCTTCAATTGGATTTGGGTGGTGCATGCAATGCAATTCGGTGTGGTTTCAAAAGTCTTGAATTGGCTTTGGGTGATTCAAGTGACACAATTTGGTGTTGTTTTGGAAGTCTTGAACTTGGCTTGGGTAATGCATGTGATGCAATTCGGTCTAATTTTAGAATTTTTGAACTGGCCTTGGCTGATGCACGTGATGCAATTTGATGTGGTTTGAAAGTTTTGAACTGGCTTTGGGTGATGCACGCGATGCAGTTCAGTGTGGTTTTGGAAGTCTTGAATTGGCCTTGGGTGATGCACGCGATACAATTCAGTGTGGTTTCAGAAGCCTTGAACTAGCCTTGGGGTGGTGCATGCGATGCAATTCGGTGTGATTTCAAAAGTCTTGAACTGCCCTTGGATGGTGTGCACGATGCAATTTGGTGTGGTTTCAAATGTCTTGAACTGGCCTTGGGTGGTGCAAGCGATGCAATTCAATGTGGTTTTGGAAGTCTTGAACTAGTTTTGGGTGGTGCATGCGATGCAATTCGGTGTGGTTTTAGAAGTCTTGAACTATCATTGGGTGATGCAAATGATGCAATTCGGTGTGGTTTCAAAAGTCTTGAACTCGCTTTGGGTAATGCACACAATGCAATTCGGTGTGGTTTCGAAAGTCTTGAACTGGCCTTGGGTGATGCACGCAATGCAATTCGGTGTAGATTTAGAAGTCTTGCACTGACATTGGGTGATGCAAGCAATGCAATTTGGTGTGGTTTCAGAATTCTTGAACTGGCCTTGGGTACTGCACGCGATGCAATTCGGTGCAGTTTCAGAAGTCTGGAACTGGCCTTTGGTGATGCACGCGATGCAATTCAGTGTGGTTTCAGAAGTTTTGAACTGGCCTTGGGTGATGCATACGATGCAATTCAGTGTGGTTTTGGAAGTCTTGAATTGGCCTTGGGTGATACACGCGATATAATTTGGCGTGGTTTCAGAAGTCTTGAACTGGCCTTGTGTGCTGTACATGATGTAATTCGGTGTGGTTTCAGAAATCTTGAACTAGCATTGGGTGATGCATGCGTTGCAATTCAGTGTGATTTTAGAAATCTTGAATTGGCTTGAGGTGATGGATGCGATTCAATTCGGTGTGGTTCAAGGCTTACTAAACCACACCGAATTGTACCGCGTGCATCATTTAAGGCAAGTTCAAGACTTGTAAGCAAGTGGTGCAATTCAGTGTGGTTTCAGAAGTTTTGAACTGGCCTTGGGTAATGTATGCAATGCAATTCGGTGTGGTTTCAGAAGTCTTGAACTGGCCTTGGGTGATGCACGCGATACAATTCAGTGTGGTTTTGGAAGTCTTGAACTAGTATTGGGTGGTGCATGCGATGCAATTCGATGTGGTTACTGAAGTCTTGAACTAGCCTTGGGTGGTCCATGCGACGCAGTTCGGTGTGGTTTTGAAAGTCTTGAATTGGCATAGGGTGATACACGCGATGCAATTCAGTGAGGTTTCAGAAGTCTTGAACTCACTTTGGGTGATGCACGCGATGTGATTTGGTGTGGTTTCAGAAGTCTTGAACTGGCCTTGAGTGGTGCACGCGATGCGATTCGGTGTGGTTTTAGAACTCTTGAAATGGCCTTGGGTGGTGCATGCAATGCAATTCAGTGTTGTTTTGGAAGTCTTGAACTGGTCTTGGGTGGTGCATGCGATGCAATTTAGTGTGGTTTCAGAAGTCTTGAACTAGATTTGGGTAGTGAACACGATGCAATTTAGTGTGGTTTTAGAAGTCTTGAACTAGATGTGGTTGGTGCAGATGATGCAATTCAACGTGGTTTCACTAGTCTTGAATTTAGTTTGGTTGATGCATGCAATGCAATTCAGTGTGGTTTTGTAAGACTTGAACTCGCCTTAGGTGATGCACACAATGCAATTGGGTGTGGTTTTGAAAGTCTTGAATTGGCCTTGGGTGATGCAAGCGATGCTCTTTGGTTTGGTTTGAGAAGTCTTGAACTGACCTTGGGTGGTGCATGCGATGCGATTCGGTGTGGTTTTAGAAGTCTTGAATTGACCTTGGGTGGTGCACGCGATCCAATTCAACGTGGTATTAGAAATCTTAAACTAGCATTGCATGATGCATGCGTTGCTATTTGGTGTGGTTTTAGAAATTTTGAATTGGCTTGAGGTGATGCAAATTAGTGTGGTTTCGAAAGTTTTGAACTGGATTTGGGTGGTGCATGCGATACAATTCAATGTGGTTTCAAAAGTCTTGAACTGGCCTTGGGTGATTCAAGCGATGCAATTTGGTGTGGTTTCAGAAGTCTTGAACTGGCCTTGGGTAATGCATGCGATGCAATTCGGTGTGGTTTCAAAAGACTTGAATTGGCCTTGGTTGATGCACGTGATGCAATTCGGTGTGGTTTCAGAAGTTTTGAACTAGCCTTGGGCGATGCAAGTGATGCAGTTCGTTGTGGTTTTGGAAGCCTTGAATTGGCCCTGGGTGATGCATGCGATACATTTCGGTGTGGTTTCAGAAGCCCTGAACTGGTGTTGGGTGGTGCACACGATGCAATTCGGTGTGATTTCAGAAGTCTTGAATTGCCCTTGGGTGGTGCGCACGATGCAATTTGGTGTGGTTTCATATGCCTTGAACTGACCTTGGGTGGTGCACACGATGCAATTCAATGTGGTTTCGGAAGTCTTGAATTAGCCTTGGGTGGTGCACACGATGCAATTCGGTGTGGTTTTAGAAGTCTTGAACTGTCCTTGGGCCCTGCAAGTGATGCAATTCGGTGTGGTTTTAGAAGTCTTGAACTGTCCTTGGGCCCTGCAAGTGATGCAATTTGGTGTGGTTTTAGAAATCTTGAACTAGCCTTGAGTAATGCACACGATGCAATTTGGTGTGGTTTCAAAAGTCTTGAACTGGCCTTAGGTGATGCACACGATGCAATTCGGTGTGGTTTAAGAAGTCTTGAATTGGTCTTGGGCGATGCACGCGATATAATTCCGTGTGGTTTCAAAAGTATTGAACTGACCTTGCGTTCTACACGTGATGTAATTTGATGTGGTTTCAGCAGTCTTGAACTAGCATTGGGTGATGCACGCGTTGAAATTCGGTAAGGTTTTAGAAAAATCTTGAATTGGCCTTAGGTGATGGATGCGATGCAATTCCGTGTGGTTTAAAACTTACTAAACCACACCGAATTGTACTGTGTGCATAACCCAAGGAAAGTTCAAGACTTCTAAGCAAGCGATGAAGTTCGGTGTGGTTTCAAAAGTTTTGAACTAGCCTTGGGTGATGTACGCAATGCAATTTGGTGTGGTTTCGAAAGTCTTGAACTAACCTTGGGTGATGCACATGATGGAATTCAATGTGGTTTCAAAAGTCTTGAATTGGCCTTGGGTGATGCACGCGATGCAATTTAGTATAGTTTTGGAAGTCTTGAACTAGTATTGGGTGGTGCATCCGATGCAATTCAATGTTGTTTCCGAAGTCTTGAACTAGCCTTGGGTGGTCCATGCGATGCAGTTTGGCGTGGTTTTGAAAGTCTTAAACTGGCATTGGGTGATGCACATGATGCAATTTAGTGAGGTTTCAGAAGTCTTGAACTCACTTTGGGTGATGCATGCAATTTGATTTGGTTTGGTTTCAGAAGACTTGAACTAGCCATGGGTGGCGCACGCGATGCGATTCGGTGTGGTTTTAGAAGTCTTGCAATGGCCTTGGGTGGAGCATGCGATGCAATTCGGTGTTTTGGAAGTCTTGAATTGGCCTTGGGTGGTGCACACGATGCAATTTAGTGTGGTTTCAAATGTTTTGAACTGGATTTGGGTGGTGCACATGATGCAATTTGGTGTGGTTTTAGAAATCTTGAACTAGATGTGGGTGGTGCAAACGATGCAATTTGGTGTGGTTTTAGAAGTCTTGAATTGGCCTTGGGTGATGCAAGTGATGCGATCCGGTGTGGTTTCAGAAGTCTTGAATTGGCCTTGGGTGGTGCATGTGATGCGATTCGGTGTGGTTTCAGAAGTCTTGAACTGGCATTGGGTGGTGCACATGATGCAATTCGATGTGGTTTCAAAAGTCTTGAACTAGCCTTCAGTGGTCTGCGCAATGCAATTCGGTGTGGTTTCAGAAGTCTCAAACTGGCCTTGAGTAGTGCGCGCAATGCAATTCGGTGTGGTTTCAAAAGTCTTGAATTGACCTTGTGTAATGCAGGCGATGCAATTTGGTGTGGTTTATGAAGTCTTGAATTGACCTTGAGTAATGCACGTGATGTAATTCAGTGTAGTTTTGAAAGTCTTGAATTGACCTTGGTTGATGCACAGGATGCAATTTGGTGTGGTTTCAAAAGTTTTGAACTACTCTTGCGTGATGCACATAATACAACAGTGTGGTTTTGGAAGTCTTGAATTGAAGTTGGGTTATACACACGATATAATTCAGTGTGATTTAGGGGAAATTTACTTAAAAAAATTGGCCTCCTAATGATGACATCATCAATTGTTTGAGTTATCAAAAATAATTGAAAGATGACATCATCCAAAATAAAAATAAAATTATTTATTTTATAAAATAAAACTTTCTAAAATCCTATGAATTATCTCATGGTGGTTAATTTAACTCTACATATCCTATTCTATCTCGTTCTTTTAATTGATTTTTGATAATTCAAAAAGTTGATGATGTCATCCTTAGGAGGCCCATTTTTTATGTAAATTTCCCTTAATGTTTCGGAAGTCTTGAACTAGGCTTGGATGGAGCACACGATGCGATTCGGTGTGGTTTCAAAAGTCTTGAAGTAGATTCGTTTAGTGCATGCGATGCAATTCAATGTCGTTTCGGAAGTTTCAAACAAGCCTTGGGTGGAGCACGCAATGCAATTCGGTGTGGTTTCTGAAGTCCTGAACTAGATTTGGGTGGTGCATGCGATGAAATTCAGTGTGGTTTCAACAGTCTTGAACTAACCTTGGGTGATGCAAACGATGCAATTTGGTGTGGTTTCGGAAGTCTTGAATTGGTCTCGGGTAATTTATGCGATGCAATTCGGTGTGGTTTCAGAAGTCTTGAATTGGCCTTGGGTGATCCACGTGATGCAATTTGGTGTGGTTTCAAAAGTTTTGAATTGGCTTTGGGTGATCCACGCAATGCAATTCGGTGTGGTTTCGAAAGTTTTGAATTGGCTTTGGATGATGTACACGATGCAATTTGGTGTGGTTTTAGAATTCTTGAATTGGCTTTGGGTGATGCACACGATATAATTCGGTGTGGTTTTAGAAGTCTTAAACTGGCCTTGGGTGGTGTATGTGATTTGATTCGTTGTGGTTTCAGAAGTCTTGAATTGGCCTTGGGTGGTGCATGCGATCTAATTCCGTGTTGTTTCAGAAGTCTCGAACAAGCCTTGGATGGTGTGCACGATGCAATTTGGTGTGGTTTCGAAAGTCTCGAGCTAGGCTTGGGTGGTGCACGCAATGCAATTTGGTGTGCTTTCAGAAGTTTTCAACTGGATTTGGGTGGTGCATGCGATGCAATTCACTGTGGTTTTGGGAGTGTTGAATTGGCCTTGGGTGATGCAAGTGATGCAATTCGCCGTGGTTTCGAATGTTTTGAACTAGCCTTGGGTAATGCATGCTATGCAATATAGTGTGGTTTCAGAAGTCTGGAACTGGCCTTGGGTGATGCACGCGATGCAATTTAGTGTGTTTCGTATATCTTGAATTGGCGTTGGGTGGTGCCCGCAACGCAATTCAGTGTGGTATTGGAAATCTTGAACTAGCATTGGGTGATGCACGTGTCGCAATTTCGTGTGGTTTTAGAAAAATCTTGAAATGGGCTTAGGTGATGCACGCGATGCAATTTGGTGTGGTTTAGGACTTCCAAAACCACACCAAATTGTACTCTATGCATTAGCCAAGACCAGTTCAAAAATTGGTGTGGTTTCAAAAGTCTTAAACTGGCCTTGGGTAATGCACACGATGCAATTCAGTGTGGTTTTAGAAGTCTTGAACTAGATTTGGTTAGTGCACACGATGCAATTTGGTGTGGTTTTAGAAGTCTTGAACTAAATGTGGTTGGTGCAGACGATGCAATTCGGTGTGGTTTCAGAAGTCTTGAAATGAGTTTGGTTGATGCAGGCAGTGCAATTCGGTGTGGTTTCGTAAGACTTGAACTCGCCTTAGGTGATGCACACGATGCAATTGGGTGTGGTTTCGAAAGTCTTGAACTAGCCTTGGGTGATGCAAGCGACGCTCTTTGGTTTTGTTTGAGAAGTCTTGAACTGGCCTTGGGTGGTGCGTGTGATGTGATTCGATGTGGTTTTAGAAGTCTTGAATTGGCCTTGGGTTGTGCATGTGATCCAATTCAGCGTGGTATTAGAAATCTTGAACTAACATTGGGTAATGCATGCGTTGCTATTTGGTGTGGTTTTAGAAATCTTGAATTGGCCTGAGGTGATGCACGCGATGCAAATCGGTGTGATTTCAAAAGTTTTGAACTGGATTTGGGTGGTGCATGCGATGCAATTCGGTGTGGTTTCAAAAGTCTTGAACTGGCCTTGGGTGATTCAAGCGATGCAATTTGGTGTGGTTTCGGAAGTCTGGAACTGGCCTTGAGTAATGCATGGAATGGAATTTGGTGTGGTTTCAGAAGTCTTGAATTGGCCTTGGCTGATGCACGTGATGCAATTTGGTGTGGTTTCAAAAGTTTTGAACTAGCCTTGGGTGATGCAAGCGATGCAATTGGGTGTGGTTTTGGAAGTCTTGAATTGACCCTAGGTGATGCACGCGATACATTTCGGTGTGGTTTCAGAAGCCTTGAACTGGTGTTGGGTGGTGCACACGATGCGATTTGGTGTGATTTCAGAAGTCTTGAACTGCTCTTGGGTGGTGCGCATGATGCAATTCGGTGTGGTTTCATATGTCTGTAACGGACTTTGGGTGGTGTACGCGATGCAATTCAATGTGGTTTCAGAAGTCTTGAATTAGCTTTGGGTGGTGCATCCGATGCAATTCGGTGTGGTTTTAGAAGTCTTGAACTGTTCTTGGGTCATGCAGGTGATGCAATTTGGTATGGTTTTAGAAGTCTTGAACTGGCTCTGAGTAATGCACACGATGCAATTTGGTGTGGTTTAAGAAGTCTTCAACTGGCCTTGGGTGATGCACGCGATAAAATTCAGTGTGGTTTTAGAAGTCTTGAATTGGTTTTGGGTGATGCACGCGATATAATTCGGTGTGGTTTCGGAAGTGTTGAACTGGCCTTGCGTTCTATACGTGATGTAATTCGATGTGGTTTCAGAAGTCTTGAACTAGCATTGGGTGATGCACGCATTGAAATTTGGTGTGGTTTTAGAAAAATCTTGAATTAGCCTTACGTGATGGACGCGATGCAATTCTGTGTGGTTTAAGACTTACTAAACCACACCGAATTGTACCGTGTGCATAACACAAGGAAAACTCAAGACTTTTAAGCAAGTGATGAAGTTCGGTGTGGTTTCAGAAGTTTTGAACTAGCTTTGGGTGATGTACGCAATGCAATTTGGTGTGGTTTCGAAAGTCTTGAACTGACCTTGGGTGATGCACGTGATGGAATTCGGTGTGGTTTAAGAAGTCTTGAATTGGCCTTGGGTGATGCATGCGATGCAATTTAGTATAGTTTTGGAAGTCTTGAACTAGTATTGGGTGGTGCATGCGATGCAATTCAATGTGGTTTCTGAAGTCTTGAACTAGCCTTAGGTGGTCCATGCGATGCAGTTCAGTGTGGTTTTGAAAGTCTTAAACTGGGATTGGGTGATGCACACGATGCAATTTAGTGAGGTTTTAGAAGTCTTGAACTCACTTTGGGTGATGCATGCGATGTGAGTTGGTGTGGTTTCAGAAGACTTGAATTGGCCATAGGTGGTGCACGCGATGCAATTCAGTGTTGTTTTGGAAGTCTTGAATTGGCCTTGGGTGGTGCATGCGATGCAATTCAGTGTGGTTTGAAATGTTTTGAACTGGATGTGGGTGGTGCACACGATGCAATTCGATGGGGTTTTAGAAATCTTGAACTAGATGTGGGTGGCGCAAATGATGCAATTTGGTGTGGTTTTAGAAGTCTTGAATTGGCCTTGGGTGATGCAAGTGATGCGATCCAGTGTGGTTTTAGAAGTCTTGAACTGGCCTTGGGTGGTGCATGCGATGCGATTCGGTGTAGTTTCAGAAGTCGTGAACTGACCACGGGTTGTGCGCATGATGCAATTCGGTGTGGTTTTAGAAGTCTCGAATTGGCCTTGGGTTGTGCGCGCAATGCAATTTGGTGTGGTTTCAGAAGTCTTGAATTGGATTTGGGTGGTGCATGCAATGTAATTCAATGTTGTTTCAAAAGTCTTAAACTGGCCTTGGGTGATGCAAGTGATGCAATTCTGTGTGGTTTCATAATTTCTTGAACTGGACTTGGGTAATGCACGCTATGCAATATGGTGTGGTTTCAAAAGTCTTGAACTGGTCTTGGGTGATGCACTCGATGCAATTTAGTGTTGTTTCAGAAGCCTTGAATTGGCCATGGGTGGTGCCCATGATGCAGTTTAGTGTGTTATTGAAAGTCTTGAATTAACATTGGGTGATGCACGCATCGCAATTCTGTGTGGTTTTAGAAATCTTGATTTGGGCTTAGGTGATGCACACAATGCAATTTGGTGTGGTTCAAGACTTCAAAACTACACCGAATTGTACCCTTTACATCACCCAAGGCCAATTCAAGACTTTTAATAATGTGATGCAATTCAGTGTGGTTTCAGAAGTCTTGAACTGGTCTTGGGTGATACACGCGATGCAATTCGGTGTGGTTTTGGAAGTTTTGAAATGGCTTTGGGTGATGCATTCGATGCAATTCGGTGAGATTTTAGAAGTCTTGAATTGGCCTTGGGTGGTGCATGTGAGGTTTTGGAAGTCTCGAACTAGCCTTGTGTGGTGTGCGCGATGCAATTCGGTGTGGTTTTAGAAGTCTTGAACTGGCCTTGGATGGAGCGCACAATGCAATTCAGTGTGGTTTCAGAAGTCTTGAATTGGATTTGTGTAGTGCACGCGATGCAATTTGGTGTGGTTTCAAAAGTCTCCAACTGGCCTTGGGTGGACTACGCGATGCAACTCGGTGTGGTTTCAGAAGTCTTGAATTGGAATTGGGTGGTGCACGTTATGTAATTTGGTGTGGTCTCAAAAGTTTTGAACTAGCCTTGGGTGATGCAAGCGATGTAATTTGGTGTGGTTGTGGAAGTATTTAAACGGCCTTGGCTAATGAATGTGATGCAATTCAGTGTGGTTTCAGAAGTCTTGAACTAGCATTGGGTGATGCACACGATGCAATTTGGTGTGGTTTTGAAAGTTTTGAACTGGGCTTAGGTTATGTACACGATGCAATTTGGTGTGGTTTTGGAAATCTTGAATTAGTTTTTGTTGATGCATGCGATATAATTCAGTGTGGTTTTAGAAGTCTTGAATTGGCCTTGGTTGGTGCATGCAATGCGATTTGTTGTGGTTTTGGAAGTCTTGAACTGGCCTTGGTAATGCACGCGATGCAATTTAGTGTAGTTTTAGAATTCTTGAATAAGGCTTGGTTGTTGTACACGATGTAATTCAATGTCGTTTCAAAAGTTTTGAACTGCTTTTGGATGATTTGCGCAATGCAATTCGGTGTGGTTTTGGAAGTCTTGAATTTTCCTTGGGTGATGCACGCGATAGAATTCGGTGTGGTTTCAGAAGTCTTGAACTGGCCTTGGGTGGTGCACACGATGCGATTCGGTATGGTTTCAAAAGTCTGGAACTGGCCTCGGGTAGTGCGTGCAATGCAATTCGGTGTGGTTTCAAAAGTTTCGAACTGGCCTTGGATAGAGCACGTGATACAATTTGGTGTGGTTTCAGAAGTCTTGAATTGGATTTGTGTAGTGCACGCGATGCAATTCGGTAAGGTGTGGTTCAAGACTTCCGAAACCACACCAAATTGTACTACGTGCATCTCCCAAGGCTAGTTGAAGACTTGTAAATGCGTGATTCAATTCGGTGTTGTTGCAAAAGTCTTGAATTGGCATTGGGTGATGCACGTGATGTAATTCGGTCAGGTGTCAAAAGTCTTGAACTGACTTTGAGTGATGCATTCAATGAAATTCGATATGGATTGAGAAGTCTTGAACTGACCTTGGATAATGCACGTGATGCAATTGGGTGTGGTTTCAGAAGTATTGAATTGACCTTGGGTGATGTACGCGATGCAATTCGTTGTGGTTTCAAAAGTTTTGAATTGGCCTTGGGTGGCGCACACGATGCAATTTGATGTGGTTTTGGAAGTCTTGAATTGCGCTTGGGTGATGCACGCGATATAAATCGGTGTGGTTTTAGAAGTCTCGAACTGACCTTGGTGGTGCACGGGATGCAATTCAGTGTGGTTTCAAAAGTCTTGAATTGGCCTTGGTTGGAGTGCGCGATGCAATTCAGTGTGGTTATGGAAGTCTCGAACTGGCCTTGGGTGGTGCACGCGATGCAATTCGGTGTTGTTTCAGAAGTCTTGAATTGGATTTGTGTGGTGCATGCGATGCAATTCGGTATGGTTTCTGAAGTCTTGAACTGGCCTTGGGTGATTCAAGTGATGCAATTTGGTGTTGTTTTAGAAGTCTTGAACTGACCTTGGGTGATGCATGCGATGCAATTCGGTGTGGTTTCAAAAGTTTTGAACTGGCCTTGGGTGATGTAGACGATGCAATTTGGTGTGGTTTTAGAAGTCTTGAACTAGCCTTGGGTGATGCATGCGATGCAATTCGTTGTGGTCTTAGAAGTCTTGAACTGGTCTTGGGTGGTGCAAGTGATGTGATCTGGTGTGGTTTTAGAAGTCTTGAATTGGCCTTGGGTGGTGCATGCGATGCGATTCGGTGTGGTTTTAGAAGTCTTGAACTGACCTTGCGTGGTGCACGTGATGCAATTCGATGTGGTTTCAGAAGTTTTGAACTAGCCTTGGGTGGTGCACGCGATGCAATTTGGTGTGGTTTCAGAAGTCTTAAATTGGATTTGGGTGGTGCATGCGATGCAATTTGGTGTGGTTTCAAAAGTTTTGAACTGACCTTGGGTGATGCAAGTGATGAAATTCGGTGTTGTTTCAGAAGTCTTGAACTGGCCTTGGGTAATGCATGCTATGCAATATGGTGTGGTTTTAGAAGTCTTAAACTGGCGTTGGGCAATGCATGCGATGCAATTTAGTGTTGTTTCAGAAGTCTTGAACTAGCCTTGGGTGGTGCCCGCGATGCAATTTAGTGCGTTATTGAAAGTCTTGAACTAGCATTAGGTGATGCACATGTTGCAATTCCGTGTTGTTTTAGAAATCTTGAATTGGGTTTAGGTGATGCATGTGATGCAATTTGGTGTGGTTCAAGACTTCTGAAACCACATTGAAATGTACCTCGTGCATCACCCAAGGCCAATTCCAGACTTCTAATAACGTAATGCAATTCAGTGTGGTTTTGAAAGTCTTGAACTGACCTTGGGTGATACACGCGATGTAATTCAGTGTGGTTTTTGAAGTATAGAACTCGCTTTGGGTGATGCATGTGATGCAATTCAGTGTGGTTTTAGAAGTTTTGAATTGGCCTTGGGGGGTGCATGCGATGTGATCTGGTGTGGTTTCTGAAGTATTGAGCTGACCTTGGGTGGTGGATGCAATGTGATTCGGTGTGGTTACAGAAGTTTTAAAGTGGCCTTGGGTGGTGCGTGTGATGCAATTCGATGTGGTTTAAGAAGTCTCGAAATGGCATTGAGTAGTGCGTGCGATGCAATTATGTGTTGTTTCAGAAGTTTTGAACTGGATTTGGGTAGTGCATGCGATGTGATTTGGTGTGGTTTCAAAAGTCTTGAACTGACCTTGTGTGATTTAAGCGGTGCAACTTGGTGTGGTTTTAGAAGTGTTGAATTCGCCTTGGGTGATGTATGCGATATAAATCGGTGTGCTTTCGAAAGTCTTGAACTAGCTTTGGGTGGTGAACGCGATGTGATTCAGTGTGGTTTCAGAAGTCTTGAATTGGCTTTGGGTGGTGTGCGCGATGCAATTCGGTGTGGTTTCAGAAGTCTCGAACTGGCCTTGGATGGAGTACGCTATGCAATTCAGTGTGGTTTCAGAAGTCTTGAACTGGCATTGGGTAATGTAGGCGATGCAATTTGGTGTGGTTTCAGAAGTCTTGAATTGGCTTTGTGTAATGCATGTGATGCAATTTGGTGTAGTTTCAAAAGTTTTGAACTAACTTTGGTTGATGCACGAGATGCAATTCGGTGTGGTTTGAAAAGTTTTGAACTTGTCTTGGGTGATGCGCGCAATGCAATTCGGTGTGGTAATGAAAGTCTTGAATTTTCCTTCGGTGATGCACGTGAAATAATTTCGTCTGGTTCTGGAAGTCTTGAACTAGCCTTTGGTGGTGCACGCGATGCGATTTGGTGTGATTTGGGAAGTTTCAAACTGACCTTGGGTGGTGCGCTTGATGCAATTCGGTGTGGTTTCAAAAGTCTCAAACTGGCCTTGAATGGAGCACGCGATGCAATTTAGTGTGGTTTAAGAAGTTTTGAATTGGATTTGTATAGTGCATGCGATGCAATTCGGTGTGGTTTTAGAAGTCTCGAACTATCCTTGGCTGGACCACGCGATGCAATTCAGTGTGGTTTCAGAAGTCTTGAACTAGATTTGGGTGGTGTACGCGATGCAATTTGGTGTGGTTTTAAAAGTCTTGAACTGGCCTTTGGTGATGTAAGCGATGCAATTTGGTGTGGTTGTGGAAGTCTTTAAATGACTATGGTTAATGCATGTGATGCAATTCAATGTGGTTTTAGATGTTTTGAATTGACCTTGTGTGATGCATGTGATGCAATTTGGTGTGGTTTCAAAAATCTTGGACTAGCCTTGGGTGATATACACGATGCAATTCGATGTGGTTTTGGAAGTTTTAAATTGGCCTTGGATGATGCATGTGATATAATTCGGTGTGGTTTTAGAAGTCTTGAACTGGCCTTTGGTTGTGCACGCGATGCGATTCAGTATGGTTTTGGAAGTCTCGAATTGGCCTTGGGTGGTGCACGTGATGTAATTCGATGTGGTTTCAGAAGTCTCAAACTAGGTTTGGATAGAGCATGCGATGCAATTTAGTGTGGTTTCAAAAGTCTTGAATTAGATTTGTGTAATGCACGTGATGCAATTTGGTGTGGTTTTGCAAGTCTCGAACTAGCCTTGGGTGGAGCATGCAATGCAATTCGGTGTGGCTTGAAAAGTCCTAAACAGGATTTGGGTGGTGCACGAGATGGAATTCAGTGTGGTTACAAAAGTTTTGAATTGGTCCTGGGTGATGCAAGCAATGTAATTTGGTGTGCTTTCGGAAGTCTTGAACTAGCCTTGCGTAATTCAAGCGATGCAATTCGGTGTGGTTGCAAAAGTCTTGAACTAGCCTTGGGTGATGCATGCAATGCAATTCAGTGTGGTTTCAAAAATTTTGAACTACCTTTGGGTGATGTACGCGATGCAATTTTGTGTGGTTTTGGAAGTTTTGATTTGGCCTTGGGTGATGCACGTGATATAATTCGGTGTGGTTTCAAAAGTCTTGAACTGGCCTTGGGTGGTGCACGTGATGCAATTCGGTGTCCTTTCAGAATTCGAATAGGCCTAGGGTGGCGCATTCGATGCAATTCGGTGTGGTTTCAAAAGTCTTGAAAGATTTGGGTGGTGCACACGATACAATTCGGTGTGGTTTCAGAAGTCTTGAATTGGATTTGAGTGGTGCGCGCGATGCAATTCACTATGGTTTCAGAAGTCTTGAATTGACCTTGGGTGATGCTAGCAATGTAATTTGGTGTGGTTTTAGAAGTTTTGAATTGGTCTTGGGTAATGCATGCGATGCAATTCGGTGTGGTTTCAGAAGTTTTGAATTGGCCTTAGCTGATGCATGTGATGCAATTCTGTGTGGTTTCAGAAGTTTTAAATTGGCCTTGGGTGATGCATGCGATGCAATTCGGTGTGGTTTTTGAAGTCTGGAATTGGACTTGGGTGATGCACGCGATATAATTCGGTGTGGTTTCAGAAGTTTTGAATTGACCTTGGGTGGTGCATGCGATGCAATTTGGTGTGGTTTCAAAAGTTTTGAATTGGCCTAGGGTAGTGCATGCAATGCGTTTCGGTGTGGTTTCAGAATTGAATTGGTCTTGGGTGGTGGATGCAATGCGATTTTATGTGGTTTCAGACGACTTGAATTGACCTTGGGTGGTGCACGCAATGGAATTTGGTGTGGTTTCAGAAGTCTTGAACAAGCCTTGGGTGGTGCAGGCGATGCAATTCAGTGTGCTTTCGAAAATCTTGAACTTGATTTGGATGGTGTGCGCAATGTAATTTAGTGTGGTTTTGGAAGTCTGGAACTAGGCTTGGATGATGCAAGTGATGCAATTCGGTGTGGTTTTGGAAGTCTTGAACTGGCCTTGACTAATGCACGCTATGCAATATGGTGTGGTTTCAAAAGTCTTGAACTGGTCTTTGGTGATGCACACGATGCAATTTAGTGTTGTTTCGCATGTTTTGAACTCCCCTTGTGTGGTGCCTGCGATGCAACTCAGTATGGTATTGGAAATTTTGAACTAGCATTGGGTGATGCACGCGATGCAATTTGGTGTGGATCAATACTTCTGAAAGCACACCGAATTGTACCACGTGCATCACCCAAGGCTAGTTAAAAACTTATAAACACGTGATGCAATTTAGTGTGGTTTCAGAAGTCTCGAACTAGCATTGGGTGGAGCACGTGATGCAATTTAGTATGGTTTCAGAAGTCTTGAACTAGATTTGGTCGTGCATGCGATGACATTTAGTGTGGTTTCAAAAGTATTGAACTAGCCTTTGGGTGATGCAAGCGATGCAATTTGGTGTGGTTTTGGAAGTCTTTAACTGGCTTTGGGTAATGCACACGATGTAATTTGGTGTGGTTTCAAAAGTTTTGAACTGGCCTTGGGTGATGCACGCGATGCAATTCAGTGTGGTTTTGAAAGTTTTGAACTGGCCTTGGGTGATGTACGCGATGCAAATCATTGTGGTTTTGGAAGTCTTGAATTGGCTTTGAGTGATGCACGTGATGCAATTTAGTGTGGTTTTGAAAGTTTTGAACTGGCCTTGGGTGATGTACGTGATGCAAATCATTGTGGTTTTGGAAGTCTTGAATTGGCTTTGAGTGATGCACGCGATGCAACTCAGTGTGGTTTTGAAAGTTTTAAACTGGCCTTGGGTGATGTACGCGATGCAAATCGTTGTGGTTTTGGAAGTCTTGAATTGGCTTTGGGTGATGCACGCGATATAATTTAGTGTGGTTTCAGAAGTCTTGAACTAACCTTAGGTGGTGCATGCGATGTGATTCGGTGTGGTTTTAGAAGTCTTGAACTGGCGTGGGTGGTGCATGCGATGCAATTCAGTATCATTTTAGAAGTCTTGAATATGACTTGGGTGTTGCATGCCATGCAATTCGGTGTGGTTTCAAAAGTTTTGAAATGGGTTTGAGTGGTGCACACTATGCAATTCGGTGTGGTTTTAGAACTTTTGAACTAGCCTTGGGTGATGAATGCGATGCAATTTAGTGTTGTTTCAGATGTTTTGAATTGGCCTTGGGTGGTGCTCGCGATGCAATTCATTGTAGTATTGGAAGTCTTCAACTAGCATTGTGTGATGCACGCTTCGCAATTCCGTGTGGTTTTAGAAATCTTGAATTGTGCTTAGGTGATGCACCCTATGCAATTTGGTGTGCTTTCGGAAGTCTTGAATTAGCCTTGGGTGATGTATGCGATGCAATTTAGTGTGGTTTCTAAAGTTTTGAATTGGCTTTGGGTGATGCATGCGATGCAATTTGGTGTGGTTTATGAAGTGTTGAATTGGCCTTGGGTGATGCATTCGATGCTATCCCGTGTGGTTTTGGAAGTCTTGAATTGGCATTGGGTGATGCACATGATGCAATTCGATGTGGTTTCAGAAGTCTTGAACTGACCTTCGGTGGTTAGTGCAATGTAATTCGGTGTAGTTTCAGAAGTCTCAAATTGGCCTTGAGCGGTGCACGCGATGCAATTCGGTGTGGTTTTAGAAGTCTTGAACTTGATTTAGGTGGTGTATGTGATGCAATTCAGTGTGTTTTCAAAAGTCTTGAATTGGCCTTGGGTGATGCAAGTGATGCAATTTGGTGTGGTTTCGAAGTCTTGAATTGACCTTGCATAATGCATGCGATGCAATTCAGTGTTGTTTAAGAAATCTTGAACTAGCCTTCGGTGATGCACGCGATGCAATTCAATGTGGTTTCGAAAGTTTTGAACTGGCTTTGGGTGATGCATGCGATGCAATTTGGTGTGGTTTTGGAAGTTTTGAATTTGCTTTGGGTGCATCACGCGATATAAATCGGTGTGTTTTCATAAGTCTTGAACTTGCCTTGGGTGGTGCACGCGATGCGATTCGGTGTGGTTTCAAAAGTCTTGAATCGGCCTTGGGTGGTGCGTGTGATGAAATTAGGGGTGGTTTTAGAAGCATGAAACTGGCCTTGGATAGAGTACGCGATGCAATTCAGTGTGGTTTCAGAAGTCTTGAATTGGCCTTGTGTAGCAAGCGATGCAATTTGGTGTGGTTTTTGAAGTCTTGAACTGACTTTGAGTAATGCACACGATGCAATTTAGTGTAGTTTTGAAAGTCTTGAACTGGCCTTGGTTGGTGCACGAGATGCAATTTGGTGTGGTTTCAAAAGTTTTAAAGTACTCTTGTGTGATGCACGTAATACAATTCAGTGTGGTTTTGGAAGTCTTGAATTGAACTTGGGTGATACATGATATAATTCGGTGTGATATTAGTGGAAATTTACGTAAAAAATGGGCATTCTAAGGATGACATCATCAAATTTTTGAGTAATCAAAAATCAATTGAAAGATGACATCAACCGTTATGGTGACATCATCCAAAATAAAAATAAAATTATTTATTTTATAAAATAAAACTTTCTAAAATCCTATGAATTATCTCATGATGGTTAATTTAACTCTACATATCCTATTCTATCTCATTCTTTTAATTGATTTTTGATAATTCAAAAAGATGATGATGTCATTCTTAGGAGGCCCATTTTTTATGTAAATTTCCCTTAATGTTTCAAAAGTATTTAACTAGCCTTAGATGGAGCACACGATGCGATTCGGTGTGGTTTCAAAAGTCTTGAACTGGATTTGTTTAGTGCACGCGATGCGATTCAATGTTATTTCAGAAGTCTCAAACAAGCCTTGGGTGGAGCACGCGATGCAATTCGGTCTGGTTTCTGAAGTACTGAACTGGATTTGTGTGGTGCACGCGATGAAATTCATTGTGGTTTCAAAAGTCTTGAACTGATCTTGGGTGATGCAAACGATGCAATTTGGTGTAGTTTCAGAAGTCTTGAATTGGCCTCGGGTAATGCATGCGATGCAATTTGGTGTGGTTTCAGAAGTTTTTAATTGGCCTTAGATGATCCACGTGATGCAATTCGATGTGGTTTCGAAAGTTTTGAACTGGCTTTGGGTGATCCACGCGATGCAATTCAGTTTGGTTTCGAAAGTTTTGAATTGGCTTTGGGTGATGTATGCGATGCAATTTGTTGTGGTTTCTGAAATCTTGAATTGGCTTTGGGTGATGCACACGATATAATTCGGTGTGGTTTCAGAAGTCTTGAACTGGCCTTGGGTGGTGCATGTGATGCAATTCGTTGTGGTTTCAGAAGTCTTGAATTGACCTTTGGTAGTGCACACGATCAAATTCCGTGTCGTTTCAGAAGTCTCGAATAGGCCTTGTGTGGTGTGCACGATGCAATTTGGTGTGGTTTCAGAAGTCTCAAACTAGGCTTGGGTGGTGCATGCAATGCAACTTGGTGTGCTTTCAAAAGTTTTCAACTGGATTTAGGTGGTGCACGTGATGCAATTCATTGTGGTTTTGGGAGTCTTGAATTGGCTTTGGGTGATGCAAGTGATGCAATTCGCTGTTGTTTCGGATGTCTAGAACTAGCCTTGGGAAATGTATGCTATGCAATATGGTGTGGTTTCAGAAGTCTTGAACTAGCCTTGGGTGATGCACGTGATTGAATTCGGTGCGCTTTTAGAAGTCTTGAACTGGCCTTGGGTGATGCACACGATGCAATTCAATGTGGTTTCAAAAGTTTTGAACTGGCCTTGGGTGATGCATGGGATGCAAGTCAGTGTTGTTTTGAAAGTCTTGAACTGGCCTTTGGTGATGCACGTGATATATTTCTGTGTGGTTTCGAAAGTTTTGAATTAGCCTTTGGTGATGCATGCGATGCAATTTGGTGTGGTTTTAGAAGTCTAAACTAACCTTGGGTGTTGCATGTGATGTGATTTAGTGTGATTTCAAAATTGAATTGGGCTTGGGTGGTGCATGCGATGCGATTAAATGTGGTTTCAGAAGATTTGAATTGGTCTTAGATGGTGCAGGTGATGCAATTCGGTGTGCTTTCAGAAGTCTCGAAATAGCCTTGGGTAGTGCACGCGATACAATTCTGTGTGTTTTCGGAAGTTTTGAACAAAATTTGGGTGGAGCATGCGATGCAATTTAGTGTGGTTTTTGAAGTCTTGAATTGGCCTTGGGTGATGCTAGTGATCCAATTCGGTGTGGTTTTGGAAGTCTTGAACTGGCCTTGGGTAATGTAAATTATGCAATATGGTGTGGTTTCGGAAGTCTTGAACTAGCCTTGGGTGATGCATGTAATGCAATTCGGTGCGCTTTTAGAAGTCTTGAACTGGCCTTGGGTGATGCACACGATGCAATTCAATGTGGTTTCAAAAGTTTTGAATTGGCCTTGGGTGATGCATGCGATGCAATTCAGTGTTGTTTTGAAAGTCTTGAACTGGCCTTTGGTGATGCACGTGATATATTTCGGTGCGGTTTCAAAAGTTTTGAATTAGCCTTTGGTGATGCATGCGATGCAATTCGGTGTGGTTTTAGAAGTCTTGAACTGACATTGGGTGTTGCATGTGATGTGATTCAGTGTGGTTTCAAAATTGAATTGGCCTTGCGTGGTGCATGCGATGCGCTATTAAATGTGGTTTCAGAATATTTGAATTGGTCTTGGATGGTGCGTGTGATACAATTCGGTATGCTTTCAGAAGTCTCGAAATAGCCTTGGGTAGTGCACGCGATGCAATTCTGTGTGTTTTCGAAAGTCTTGAACAAGATTTGGGTGGAGCATGCGATGCAATTCAGTGTGGTTTTTGAAGTCTTGAATTGGCCTTGGGTGATGCAAGTGATCCAATTCGGTGTGGTTTTGGAAGTCTTGAACCGACCTTGGGTAATGCACGCGATGCAATATAGTGTGGTTTCGGAAGTCTTGAACTGGCCTTGGGTGATGCATGTGATGCAGTTTAGTGTTGTTTCGAATGTATTGAATCGGCTTTGGGCGGTGCTCGCGATGCAACTCAGTGTGGTATTGGAAGTTTTGAACTAGCATTGTTTGATGCACGCGTTGCAATTTGGTATGGTTTAAGAACTCTTGAATTGGGCTTGGGTGGTGCACGTGATGCAATTGGTGTGGTTTTGGAAGTGTTAATTGGCCTTGGGTGGTGCACGTGATGCAATCCTGTGTGGTTTCAAAAGTCTTGAACTGGCTTTGGGTGGTGCACACGATGCGATTCAAAGTGATTTTAGAATTCTTGGACTGGGCCTGGGTGGTGCGCGTGATGAAATTCGACGTGGTTTAAGAAGTCTTGAACTGGTCTTGGGTGGTGCAGGCGATGCAATTCGTTGTGGTTTTAGAAGTCTTGAATTAGATTTCGGTGGTGCATTCGATGCAATTCGGTGTGGTTTCAAAAGTCTTGAGCTTGCCTTAGGTGATGCAAGCAATGCAATTTGGTGTTGTTTCGGAAGTCTTGAACTAGCCTTGAGTAATGCACGTAATGCAATTTAGTGTGGTTTCAGAAGTCCATAACTGACTTTGGGGGATGCACACGATGCAATTTGGTGTGGTTTCAGAACTTTTGAACCGTCCTTGTGTGATGCACGAGATGTAATTTGGTGTGGTTTCAAAAATCTTGAACTAGTCTTGGGTGGTGCACACGATGCGATTCGGTTTGGTTTCAGAAGTCTTGAACTAGCCTTGGGTGATGAAAGCGATGCAATTTGGTGTGGTTTTAGAAGTCTTGAACTAGCCTTTGGTAATGCACGCGATGCAATTTAATGTGCTTTCGGAAGACATGAACTGGCCTTTGGTTGTGCACGCGATGTGATATAGTGTGGTTTCATAAGTCTTGAACTGGCTCTGGGTGGTTCACGTGATGCAATTAGGTGTAGTTTTGGAAGTCTCAAACTTGCCTTGAATGGAGTAAGTAGTGCAATTCGGTGTGGATTTAGAAGTCTTGAACTGGCCTTGGGTAATGTAGGCGATGCAATTTTGTGTGGTTTCAAAAGTCTTGAACTAGCCTTGGGTAATGCATGCGATGCAATTCGATTGAGCTTCAAAAGTTTTGAACTGGCCTTGGTTGATGCACGCGATGCAATTCGATGTGGTTTCAAAAGTTTTGAACTGCTCTTAGGTGATGCGCGCAATGCAAGTGTGGTTTTGGAATTCCTTTATTGGCCTTGGGTGATGTACGTGATATAATTCACCATGGTTTCAAAAATCTTGGACTGGCCTTGGATGGAGCACATGATGCAATTCAGTGTGGATTCAAAAGTCTTGAATTGGATTTTTGTGGTGCACACGACGCATTTCGGTGTGGTTTTGGAAATATCAAACTCGACTGTGGTGGAGCACACGATGCAATTCGATGTGGTTTCAAAAGTCTTGAAGTGGATTTGGGTGGTGCACGCGATGAAATTCGGTGTGGTTTCAAAAGTCTTGAACTGGCGTTGGTTGATGTAAGCGATGCTGTTTGGTGTGGTTTCACAAAGCTTGAACTGGCCTCAAGTAATGCACGCGATGCAATTCAGAGTGGTTTTAGAAGTTTTTAACTAACCTTGGGTGATGCACGTGATGCAATTCCGTGTGGTTTGAAAAGTTTTGAACTAGATTTAGGTAGTGCACGCGATGCAATTCAGTGTGGTTTTAAAAGTCTTGAACTGACATCGGGTGATGCAACTGATGCAATTTGATGTGGTTTCTGAAGTCTTGAACTCGCCTTGGGTAATACACAACATGCAATATGGTGTGGTTTCAGAAGTTTTGAACTGGCCTTGGGTGATGCACGTGATGCAATTTAGTGTTGTTTCAGATGTCTTGAACTGGCCTTGGGTGGTGCCCGCAATGTAATTCAATGTGGTATTGGAAGTCTTGAACTAGCATTGGATGATGCATGTATCGCTATTCCGTGTGGTTTTAAAAATCTTGAATTGGGATTAGGTGATGCACGCGATGCAATTTGGTGTTGTTCAAGACTTCCGAAACCACACCGACCGCGTGCATTACACAAGGCCAGTTCAAGACTTCTAAAGACATGATGAAACTCGTGGTTTCAAAAGTCTCGAACTGGCCTTGGGTGGAGCGCGCGATGCAATTCGGTTTGGTTTCAGAAGTCTTGAACTGGATTTGGGTGGTGCATGCGATGAAATTCGATGTGGTTTCAAAAGTCTTGAACTGACTTTGGGTGATGCAAGCGATGCAATTCGGTGTGGTTTCAGAAGTCTCAAACTGGCCCTGGGTAATGCATGCGATGCAATTCTGTGTGGTTTCAGAAGTCTTGAGCGATCCTTGGGTTATGTACATAATTTAATTCGTTGTGGTTTCAAAAGTTTTGAACTAGCGTTGGGTGATGTACGTGATGCTTTTCGGTGTGGTTTTGGAAGTCTTGAATTGGCCTTGGGTGATGCACGCGATATAATTCGGTGTTGTTTCAGAAGTCTTGAAGTGGCCTTGGGGTGCATGCGATGCGATTCAGTGTGGTTTCAGACGTCTTGAACTAGCCTTGGGTGGTGCACACGATGCAATTCGGTGTGTTTTTGGAAGTCTTGAACTAGATTTGGGTGGTGGATGTGATGCAATTCACTGTGGTTTTGAAAGTCTTAACCTATCCTTGGAAAATCCAAATGATGCAATTCGATGTGGTTTCGAAAGTGTTGAGTGGCCTTGGGTAATGCACGCTATGCAATATGGTGTGGTTTCAGAAGTATTGAACTGGGCTTGGGTGATGCACACAATGCAATGTAGTGTTGTTTTGTATGTCTTGAACTGGCCTTGGGTGGTGCCCGAGATGCAATTCAGTGTGGTATTGGAAGTCTTGAACTAGCATTGGGTGATGCACATGTCACAATTCTGTGTAGTTTTAGAAATCTTGAATCGGGCTTAAGTGATGCACTCGATGCAATTTGGTGTGGTTCAAAACTTCCCTAACCACACCGAATTGTATCACGTGCATCACCTAAAGCCAATTCAAAACTTTTGGAAACGTGATGCAATTAGGTGTGGTTTTGGAAGTCTTGAACTAGCCTTGGGTGATGCACGCGATGCAATTTTGTGTGGTTTCAAACGTTTTGAACTAGCCTTGGGTGGTGCACGTGATGCAATTCAGTGTGGTATTGGAAGGCTTGAATTGGCTTTGGGTGATGTATGCGATGCACTTCGGTGTGGTTTTGGAAGTCTTGAATTGGTCTTGGGTGGTGCACGCGATGCGATCCAGAATGGTTTTGGAAGTCTTGAACCGGCCTTGGGTGGTGGACACAATGTGATTAGGTGTTGTTTCAGAAGTCTTGAACTCGCCTTGGTTGTGCGCGTGATGAAATTCGTTTTGGTTTAAGAAGTCTCGAACTGGCCTTGGGTGGTGCACACGATGCAATTCAGTGTTGTTTCAGATGTCTTCAACTAGATTTGGCTGGTGCATGCGACGCAATTCAATGTGGTTTCAAAAGTCTTGAACTGGCCTTGGGTGATGCAAGTGATGCAATTTGGTGTGGTTTCGAAAGTCTTGAGCTGACCATGGATAATGCACGCGATGCAATTTAGTGTGGTTTTGGAAATCTTGAATTGGCCTTGGGTGATGCACGCGATGCAATTCGGTGTGGTTTTAGAACTTTTGAATTGACCTTGGGTGATGCACGCCATGCAATTTGGTGTGGTTTTGGAAGTCTTGAATTTGCCTTGGGAGATGCACACGATACAAATCAGTGTGGTTTCAAAAGTCTTGAACTGACTTTGGGTGGTGGACGCAATGCGATTCAGCGTGGTTTCAGAAGTCTTCAATTGGCCTTGAGTAATGCATGCTATGCAATATGGTGTGGTTTTGAAAGTCTTGAACTGTCCTTGGGTGATGCACATGATGCAATTCAGTGTTGTTTCGGATGTCTTGAATTGGCCTTGGGTGGTGCTCGCGACACAATTTAGTGTGGTATTGGAAGTCTTGAACTAGCATTGTGTGATGCACGCTTCACAACCGTCTTGTTTTAGAAATCATGAATTGGGCTCAGGTGATGCACATGATGTAATTTGGTGTGGTTCAAGACTTCCGAAACCACACCAAATTGTACTGCATGCATATCCCAAGGCCAGTTCAAGACTTCTAAAAACGTGATGCAATTCGGTGTGGTTTTGGAGGTTTTGAACTGGCCTTGGGTGATGCGCGAGATGCAATTTTATGTGGTTTCAGAACTCTACAACTGGCCTTGGGTGGTGCACGTGATGCAATTCAACGTGGTATTGAAAATCTTAAACTAACATTGGGTGATGCACGCGTCGCAATTCCTTGTGGTTTTAGAAATCTTGAATTGGTCGTAGATGATGCACATGATGCAATTTGGTGTGGTTCAGGACATCCGCAACCACACTGAATTGTACCCTGTGCACCATCCAAGGCCAGTTCAAGACTTCTAAACACGTGATGCAATTTGGTGTGGTTTCGGAAGTATTGAACTGGCCTTGGGTGATGCACGTGATGTAATTCAGTGTGGTTTCAGAAGTCTTGAACTGACCTTGGGTGATGCATGCGATGCAATTCGGTGTGGTTTTGAAAGTCTTGAATTGGCCTTGCGTGGTGCACGCAATACAATCTGTTGTTTCAGAAGTCTTGAACTGACCTTGGGTGGTGCACATGATTGGATTTGATGTGGTTTCAGAAGTCTTGAATTGGCCTTGGGTGGTGCATGCGATGCAATTCAGTGTGGTTTCAGATGTCTTTAACTGGATTTGGGTGGTGCATGGGATGCAATTCGGTGTGGTTTCAAAAGTCTTGAAATGGCTTTGGGTGATACAAACGATGCAATTTGGTGTGGTTTCAGAAGTCTTGAATTGGGCTTGATTAATACACACGACGCAATTCAATGTGGTTTCAGAAGTCTTTAACTGGCATTGGGTGATACACGCGAGGAAATTTGGTGTGGTTTCAAAACTTTTGAACTGGCTTTGGGTGATGCACGCAATGCAATTCGGTGTGGTTATGGAAGTCTTGAATTTGCCTTTGATGCTTCAAGTGATATAAATAGTTGTGATTTTAGAAGTTTTGAATTGGCCTTGGGTGGTTCACGCAATGTGATTCGGTGTGGTTTTAGAAGTCTTGAATTGCCTTCGGTGGTGCGCATGATGCAATCAGGTGTGGTTTTGGAAGTCTCAAATTGGCTTTGAAGGGAGTACGCAATGCAATTTGGTGTGGTTTCAGAAGACTTGAAATGACTTTGGGTATTGCAGGCGATGCAATTTGGTGTGGTTTCAAATTTTTTGAATTGGCCTTGGGTAATGCACACGATGCAATTTGGTGTAGTTTTGGAAGTCTTGAATTGACCTTGGTTGATGCACGCAATGCAATTTGGTGTGGTTTCAAAAATTTTGAACTGCTTTTGGGTGATACGTGCAATGCAATTAGGTGTGGTTTTGGAAGTCTTGAATTGGCCTTGGATGGTGCATGCGATGTGATTCGGTGTGGTTTTAGAAGTATTGAATTCGATTTGTGTTCTGTACGTGATGCAATTTAGTGTCGTTTCAAAAGTTTTGAACTAGCCTTGGGTGATGCAAACAATGCAATTTGGTGTGGTTTCGGAAGTCTTGAACTAACCTTGGGTAATGCATGCAATGCAATTCGGTGTGGTTTCAAAAGTCTTGAATTGGCCTTGGGTTATGCACGGGACACAATTTGGTGTGGTTTCGAAAGTTTTGAACTAGCCTTGGGTGATGTACGTGATGCAATTCGGTGTGGTTTGGGAAGTCTTGAATTGACCTTAGGTGATGCACGCGATATAATTCGTTTTTGTTTCAGAAGTCTTGAATTGGCCTTGGGTGGTGCATGTGATGCGATTCGTTGTGGTTTCAGAAGTCTTGAATTGGCCTTGAGTAGTGCACGCGATCCAATTCGACGTCATTTCAAAAGTCTCGAACAGGCCTTGGGTGGTGCGCACGATGCAATAAGGTGTTTTTTCGGAAGTCTCGAACTAGTTATGGCTAGTGAATGCAATGCAATTCAGTGTGCTTTCAGAAGTCTTCAACTGGATTTGGGTGGGGCACACAATGCAATTCAGTGTGCTTTTAGAAGTCCTGAATTGGCCTTGGGTGATGCAAGTGATGCAATTCGGTGTGATTTTGGAAGTCTTGAACTGGACTTGGATAATGCATGCAATGAAAGATGGTGTGGTTTCAGAAGTCTTGAACTGCCATTGGGTGATGCATTGATGCAATTTAGTGTTGTTTCGTATGCCTTGAATTGCCCTTGGGTGGTGTCCACGATGCAATTCAGTGTGGTATTGGAAGTCTTAAACTAGCATTGTGTGATGCACACGTTGCAATTCCGCGTGGTTTTAGAAATCTTGAATTGGGCTTAAATGATGCACACAATGCAATTTGGTGTGGTTTGAAGACTTTCGAAAGAGCAATGAATTGTACTGCTTGCATCACCCAATTTTAGTTCAAGACTTCTAAAACCATGATGCAATTCGTTATGGTTTCATAAGTCTCGAGCTGGCCTTGGGTGGAGCACACGATGCAATTGGGTGTGATTTAAAATGTCTTGAACTGGATTTGGGTGGTGCACGCGATGAAATTCAGTATGGTTTCAAAAGTATTGAGCTGGCCTTGGGTGATCTACAAGCGATGCAATTTGGTGTGGTTTCAAAAGTCTTGAACTTTTTTTGGGTAATGCACGCGATGCAATTCAGTGTGGTTTCAGAAGGCTTGAGTTGGCATTGTGTGATGCACAAGATTTAATTCGGTATGGTTTCGAAAGTTTTGAACTGGCCTTGGGTGATGTACCTGATGCAATTCTGTGTGGTTTTAGAAATGTTGAATTGGGCTTAGGTGATGGACACAATGTAATTTGATGTGGTTCAAGAGTTTCAAAACCACACCGAATTGTACCGCGTGCATCACCCAAGGCTAGTTGAAGACTTCTAAAAACATGATGCAATTCGGTGTGGTTTTGGAAGTCTCAAACTGGCCTTGGGTGGAGCACGCGTTGCAATTTGGTGTGATTTCAGAAGTGTTGAGCTGGATTTGGGTGGTGCACACACTGAAATTCAGTGTTGTTTCAAAAGTCTTGAAACAACCTTGGGTGTTGCAAGCGATGCAATTTGGTGTGGTTTCTGATGTCTTGAACTGGTCTTGGGTAATGCACACAATGCAATTCAGTATGGTTTCAAAAGTTTTGAACTGACCTTGGGTGATGCACGCGATGTAATTCGGTGTGGTTTTGAAAGTTTTTGAACTGGCCTTGGGTTATGTACGTTATGCAATTTGGTGTGGTTTTTGAAAAATCTTGAATTGGCTTTGGGTGGTGCACGCGATGCAATTCGGTGTGCTTTCAGAAGTTTGGAACTAGATTTGGGTGGTGCATGCGATGCAATTCGATGTGGTTTCAAAAGTCTTGAACTGGCTTTGGGTGATACAAGCAATTCAATTTGGTGTGGTGTCAAAAGTTTTGAACTGACCTTTGGTAATGCACACGATGCAATTTAGTGTGGTTTCAAAAGTCTTGAACTGGCCTTGGGTGTTGCACGCGATGTATTTCAGTGTGGTTTACTAACTTTTGAACAGGTCTTTGGTGATGCACGCAATGCAATTTGGTGTGGTTTTGGAATTCTTGAATTGGCTTTAGGTTATGCGCGCGATATAAATCGGTGTGTTTTCAAAAAATTTGAACTGGCCGTGGATGGTGCACACAATGCGATTCAGTGTGGTTTCAGAAGTTTTGAATTGTCCTTGGGTGGTGTGTGTGATGCAATTAGGTGTGGTTTTGGAAGTCTTGAACTGGCCTTGGGTAATGTAGATAATGCAATTTGGTGTGGTTTCAGAAGTCTTGAACTGGCCTTGGATAATGCACGCAATTTAATTTAGTGTACTTTCAGAAGTCTTAAACAGACCTTGGTTGATGCACGTGATGCAATTCGGTATTGTTTCAAAAGTTTTGAACTGCTCTTAGGTGATGCACACGATATAATTCGGTGTGGTTTCAGAAGTCTTGAACTGGCTTAGGATGGAGTACGCGATACAATTTTGGTGTGGTTTCAGAAGTCTTGAATTGGAATTGTGTAGTACACGCGATGCAATTCGATGTGGTTTCAAAAGTCTTGAACTAGATTTGGGTGGTGAACGCGATGAAATTTAGTGTGGTTTCAAAAGTCTAGAACTAGCCTTGGGTGATGTAAGTGATGCAATTTGGTGTGGTTTCAGAACTCTTGAATTGGCCTTGGGTGATGCACATGATGCAATTCTGTGTGGTTTCAGAAGTCTTGAATTGGTAGTGGGTGATGCACGTGATGCAATTCAGTGTGGTTTCAAAAGTTTTGAATTGGCCTTGGGTGATGTACGCAATACAATTCGGTGTGGTTTTGGAACTCTTGAATTGGCCTTGGGTGATGCACGTGATATAATTCGGTGTGCTTTTAGAAGTCTTAAACTGATCTTGGTTGGTGTATGCGATGCAATTCGGTATGTTTTCAGAAGTCTTGAACTGGCCTTGGGTGGTGCATGCGATCCAATTCAGTGTCGTTTTAGAACTCTTGAACTGACCTTGGGTAATGCACGCGATGCAATTCAATGCGGTTTCAAAAGTCTTGAACTGGTGTTGGGTGATGCACGTGATGTAATTCGGTGTGGTTTTAGAAGTTTTGAATTGGCCTTGGGTGATTCATGTGATGCAATTCTGTGTGGTTTTGGAAGTCTTGAATTGGCCTTGGGTGATGCACGCGATATAATTCGGTGTCGTTAAGATGTTATGAATTGACCTTGGGTGATGCATGCGATGCAATTTAGTGTGGCTTTACAAGTCTTCAACTGGCCTTGGGTGGTGCACGCGATGCGATTCAGTATGGTTTCATAATTGAATTGGCCTTGAGTGGTGCATGCGATGCGATTCAATGTGGTTTTGGAAGACTTGAACTGGCCTTGGTGGTGCACGCGATGCAATTCGTTGTTGTTTTAGAAGTCTCGAACTAGCCTTGGGTGGTGCACGCGATGCAATTCGATGTGCTTTTGGAAGTCTTGAACTGGATTTGAGTGTTGCTCGCGATGCAATTTAGTGTGGTTTTGGAAGTCTTGAACTGGCTTTGGGTGATGCAAGTGATATAATTCGATGTGGTTTTACAATTCTTGAGCTGGTCTTGGGTAATGCACACTATGCAATATGGTGTGGTTTTGGAAGTCTTGAACTGGCCTTGGGTGATGCACGCGATGCAATTTATTGTTGTTTCGTATGTCTTGAACTCGCCATGGGTGGTGCTCACGATGCAATTTAGTGTGGTATTGAATGTCTTGAACTAGCATTGGGTAATGCACACGTTGCAATTCCGTGTGGTTTTAGAAATTTTGAATTGGGCTCAAGTGATGCATGCGATGCAATTTGGTATGGTTGAAGACTTCTGAAACCACACCGAATTGTATTTCTTGCATCACCCAAGGCCAGTTGAAGACTTAAAAAAACGTGATGCAATTTGGTGTGGTTTCAGAAGTTTCGAACTAGCCTTGGGTGGACTACGTGATGCAATTAGGTGTGATTTCAGAAGTTTTGAACTAGATTTGGGTGGTGCACATGATGAAATTTGTTGTGGTTTCAAATGTCTTGAATTGGCTTTGGGTGATACAAGCGATACAATTTGGTGTGGTTTCAGAAGTCTTGAACTGGCCTTGGGTAATGCACGCTATGCAATATGATGTGGTTTCAAAGGTTTTGAATTGGCCTTGGGTGATGTACGCGATACAATTTAGTGTTGTTTCGTATTTCTTGAAGTGGCCTTGGCTGGTGCCTGAGATACATATCAGTGTGGTATTGAAAGTCTTGAACTAGCATTGGGTGATGCACGCAATGCAATTTGGTGTGGTTTATGAAGTGTTGAACTGACCTTGGGTGGTGCATGCGATGCGATCTGGTGTGGTTTTAGAAGTCTTGAACTGGCATTCGGTGGTCCGTGCAATGCAATTCGGTGTGGTTTCAGAAGTCTCGAACTGGCCTTGAGCGGTGCACATGATGCAATTCGGTGTGGTTTCAGAAGTCTTGAACTGAATTTAGGTGGTGTATGCGATGCAATTCGACGTGGTTTCAAAAGTCTTGAACTAGCCTTGGGTGATGCAAGTGATGCAATTTGGTGTGGTTTCAGAAGTCTTGAACTGGCCTTGGGTGATGCAAGTGATGCAATTTGGTGTGGTTTTGGAAGTCTTGAACTGACCTTGCATAATGCATGCGATGCAATTCAGTGTTGTTTAAGAAATCTTGAACTGGCCTTCGGTGATGCACGTGATGCAATTTAGTGTGGTTTCGAAAGTTTTGAACTGGCTTTGGGTGATGCATGCGATGCAATTTGGTGTGGTTTTGGAAGTTTTGAATTTGCTTTAAGTGCATCACGCGATATAAATCGGTGTGGTTTCAGAAGTCTTGAACTTGCCTTGGGTGGTGCACGCGATGCGATTTAGTGTGGTTTCCAAAGTCTTGAATCGGCCTTGGGTGGTGCGCGTGATGAAATTAGGGGTGGTTTTAGAAGCGTGAAACTGGCCTTGGATAGAGTACGCGATGCAATTCAGTGTGGTTTCAGAAGTCTTGAATTGGCCTTGTGTAGCAAGCGATGCAATTTGGTGTGGTTTTTGACGTCTTAAACTGACTTTGAGTAATGCACGGGATGCAATTCAGTGTAGTTTTGAAAGTCTTGAAGTGGCCTTGGTTGATGCACAAGATGCAATTTGGTGTGGTTTCAAAAGTTTTGAACTACTCTTCCGTGATGCGCGTAATACAATTCAGTGTGGTTTTGGAAGTCTTGAATTGAACATGGGTGATACACACGATATAATTCGGTGTGATATTAGTGGGAATTTACGTAAAAAATGGGCATTCTAAGGATGACATCATCAGCTTTTTGAGTTATCAAAAATCAATTGAAAGATGACATCAACCGTTACGGTGACATCATCCAAAATAAAAATTAAATTATTTATTTTATAAAATAAAACTTTCTAAAATCCTATGAATTATCTCATGATGGTTAATTTAACTCTACATATCCTATTCTATCTCATTCTTTTAATTGATTTTTGATAATTCAAAAAGCTGATGATGTCATCCTTAGGAGGCCCATTTTTTATGTAAATTTCCCTTAATGTTTCAGAAGTATTTAACTAGCCTTAGATGGAGCACGCGATGCGATTTGGTGTGGTTTCAAAAGTCTTGAACTAGATTTGTTTAGTGCACGCAATGCAATTCAATGTCGTTTCAGAAGTCTCAAACAAGCCTTGGGTGGAGCACGCGATGCAATTCGGTGTGGTTTCTGAAGTACTGAATTGGATTTGGGTGGTGCACGCGATGAAATTCATTGTGGTTTCAAAAGTCTTGAACTGATCTTGGGTGATGCAAACGATGCAATTTGGTGTGGTTTCAGAAGTCTTGAATTTGCCTCGGGTAATGCATGTGATGCAATTCAGTGTGGTTTCAGAAGTCTTGAATTGGCCTTGGGTGATCCACGTGATGCAATTCGATGTGGTTTCAAAAATTTTGAACTGGCTTTGGTTGATCCACGCGATGCAATTCGGTTTGGTTTCGAAAGTTTTGAATTGGCTTTGGGTGATGTATGCGATGCAATTCGTTGTAGTTTCTGAAGTCTTGAATTGGCTTTGGGTGATGCACATGATATAATTCGGTGTGGTTTCAGAAGTCTTGAACTGGCCTTGGGTGGTGCATGTGATGCGATTTGTTGTGGTTTTAGAAGTCTTGAACTCACCTTTGGTGGTGTACGCTATCTAATTCCGTGTCATTTCAGAAGTCTTGAACAGGCCTTGTGTGGTGTGCACGATGCAATTTGGTGTGGTTTCAGAAGTCTCAAACTAGGCTTGGGTGGTGCACGCAATGCAACTTGGTGTGCTTTCAGAAGTTTTCAACTGGATTTAGGTGGTGCACGTGATGCAATTCATTGTGGTTTTGGGAGTCTTGAATTGGCCTTGGATGATGCAAGTGATGCAATTCGCTGTTGTTTCGGATGTCTTGAACTAGCCTTGGGTAATGCATGCTATGCAATATGGTGTGGTTTCATAATTATTTAACCACCCAAATCCAGTTGAAAACTTCCGAAAGCACACCAAGTTGCATTGCGTACACTAGCCAAGGCTAGTTTGAGACTTTCGAAACCACACCGAATTGTACCGCATGCATCACCCATGGCCAATTCAAAACTTTGGTGTGGTTTCAAAAGTCTTAAATTGGCCTTGGGTAATGCACACGATGGAATTCAGTGTGGTTTTAGAAGTCTTGAATGGCTTGGATGATGCAGGCGATCTAATTTGGTATGGTTTCAAAAAAATTTAAGTGGCCTAGAGTGGTGTACACAATGTAATTTGGTGTGGTTTTCGAAGTGTTGAATTGGACTTGGGTGATGCACGCGATATAATTTGGTGTTGTTTTAGAAGGTTTGAATTGGCCTTGTGTGGTGCATGCGATTCAATTCGGTGTGGTTTTAGAAGTCTTGAACTGGTCTTGGGTAATGCATGCGATGCAATTCGGTGCGCTTTTAGAAATCTTGAACTGGGCTTGGGTGATGCACACGATGCAATTCAGTGTGGTTTCAAAAGTTTTGAACTGTCTTTGGGTGATGCATGCGATGCAATTCAGTGTTGTTTTGAAAGTCTTAAGCTAGCCTTGGGTGATGCACGCGATATATTTCGGTGTTGTTTCAAAAGTTTTGAATTAGCCTTTGGTGATGCATGCGATGCAATTCAGTGTGGTTTTAGAAGTCTTGAATTGACCTTGGGTGTTGCATGCGATGTGATTCAGTGTTGTTTCAAAATTGAATTGGCCTTGGGTGGTGCATGCGATGTGATTAAATGTGGTTTCAGAAGACTTGAATTGGTCTTGGATGGTGCGTGCGATGCAATTCGATGTGCTTTTGGAAGTCTCGAAATAGCCTTGGGTAGTGCACGCAATGCAATTCTGTGTGTTTTCAGAAGTTTTGAACAAGATTTGGGTGGAGCATGCGATGCAATTCAGTGTGGTTTTTGAAGTCTTGAATTGGCCTTGGGTGATGCAAGTGATCCAATTCAGTGTGGTTTTGGAAGTCTTGAACTGGCCTTGGGTGGTGCACGTGATGCAATTGGTGTGGTTTTGGAAGTGTTCAATTGGCCTTGGGTTGTGCACGTTATGCGATCCTGTGTGGTTTCAGAAGTCTTGAACTGGCCTTGGGTGGTGCACACGATGCGATTCAGAGTGGTTTTAAAATTTTTGAACTGGCCTTGGGTGGTGCACGTGATGAAATTCGGCATGGTTTAAGAAGTCTTGAACTGGTCTTGGGTGGTGCAGGCGATGCAATTCGTTGTGGTTTCAGAAGTCTTGAACTAGATTTGGGTGGGTGCATGCGATGCAATTCGGTGTGGTTTCAAAAGTCTTGAACTGGCCTTGGGTGATGCAAGTAATGCAATTTGGTTTAGTTTCAAAAAATTTTGAACTAGCTTTGGGTAATGCATGTGATGCAATTTAGTGTGGTTTTAGAAGTCCATAACTGACTTTGGGTGATGCACAAGATGCAATTCGGTGTGGTTTTAGAACTTTTGAACTGACTTTGTGTGATGCACGCGATGCAATTTGGTGTGTTTTCAGAAGTTTTGAACTAGTCTTGGGTGGTGCACACGATGCGATTCGGTTTGATTTTAGAAGTCTTGAATTGCCCTTAGGAGATGGAAGCGATGCAATTTGGTGTGGTTTTAGAAGTCTTGAACTGGCCTTGGGTAATGCGCGTGATGCAATTTAGTGTGCTTTCGGAAGACATGAACTGGCCTTTGGTTGTGCACGTGATGTGATTTAGTGTGGTTTCATAAGTCTTGAACTGGCCCTAGGTGGTTCACGTGATGCAATTAGGTGTAGTTTTGGAAGTCTCAAACTTGCCTTGAATGGAGTAAGTAGTGCAATTCGGTGTGGATTTAGAAGTCTTGAACTGGCCTTGGGTAATGATGGCGATGCAATTTGGTGTGGTTTCAAAAGTCTTGAACTAGCCTTGGGTAATGCATGCGATGCAATTCAGTGTAGCTTAAGAAGTCTTGAACTGGCCTTGGTTGATGCATGCGATGCAATTCGATGTGGTTTCAAAAGTTTTGAACTGCTCTTGGGTGATGCACGCAATGCAATTCGGTGTGGTTTTGGAATTCCTTAATTGGCCTTGGGTGATTCACGCAATATAATTCATCGTGGTTTCAGAAATCTTGAACTGGCCTTGGATGGAGCACGTGATGCAATTCGGTGTGGATTCAGAAGTCTTGAATTGGATTTTTGTAGTGCACACGACGCATTTTGGTGTGGTTTTGGAAGTATCGAATTGGCCCTTGGTGGAGCAGACGATGCAATTCGATGTGGTTTCAGAAGTCTTGAAGTGGATTTGGGTGGTGCACGCGATGAAATTCGGTGTGGTTTGAAAAGTCTTGTACTGGTGTTGGTTGATGTAAGCATTGCAGTTTGCTGTGGTTTCACAAAAGCTTTAATGGGCCTCAAGTAATGCACGGAATGCAATTCATAGTGGTTTTAGAAGTTTTGAACTAACCTTGGGTGATGCACGTAATGCAATTTGGTGTGGTTTCAAAAGTTTTGAACAAGCCTTGGGTGATGTACGCAATGCAATTCAGTGTGGTATTGGAAGTCTTGAATTAGCATTGGGTGATGTACGTGTTGCAATTTCGTGTGGTTTAAGAAAATCTTGAATCAGGCTTAGGTGATGCACGTGATGCAATTTGGTGTGGTTCAAGACTTTTGAAACCACACTTAATTGTACCGCATGCATCACCCAAGGCCAGTTTAGGACTTCTAAAACCAATTTACTGTTGGATGATGCACGTGATGCAATTTATTGTTCTTTCGTATGTGTTGAACTAGCCTTGGGTGTTGCACGTGATGCAATTCGGTGTGGTTTCAGAATACTTGAATTGACCTTTGGTGATGCACGCGATATATTTCGGTGTGGTTTTCAGAAGTCCTTAACTGACCTTAGGCGGTGCATGTGATGCGAATCGTTGTGGTTTCAAAAGTCTTGAACTAGCCTTGGGTGGTGCACGTGATCCAATTTGGTGTCGTTTCAAAAGTCTCGAACAAGCCCTGGGTTGTGCACGCGATACAATTCTGTGTGGTTTCAAAAGTCTTGAAGTGCATTTGAGTGGTGCACGCGATGCAATTCGGTGTGGTGTCAGAAGTTTTAAACTGGCTTTGGGTGATGCAAGCGATGCAATTTGGTGTGTTTTCAAAAGTCTTGAACAGGTTTTGGGAAATGCACGCAATGTCATTCGATGTAGTTTCAAAAGTCTTAAACTGGCCTTAGGTGAAGCACGCGATGTAATTCTGTGTGGTTTCAAAAGTTTTAAACTGGCCTTGAGTGATGGATGCGATGCAATTCGGTGTGGTTTTGGAATTCTTGAATTGGTGTTAGGTGATGCATGCGATATAATTCGGTGTGGTTTCAGAAGTTTTGAACTTATTTTGGGTGAAACAAGCGATGCAATTTGGTGTGGTTTCAGAAGTCTTGAACTAGCCTAGGGTGGTGCACACGATGTGAGTCGATGTGGTATCGAAAGACTTGAACTGGACATGGGTGGTGCGTGTGATGCAATTCGGTGTGGTTTTGAAAGTCTTGAAATAGCCTTGGGTGGTGCATGCGATGCAATTCAGTGTGCTTTCAGAAGTCTTGAACTGGATTTGGATAGTGCACGCGATGCAATTTAGTGTGGTTTTGGAAGTTTTGACTAGTCTTGGGTGATGCAAGTGATAGAATTAAGTGTGGTTTCAGAAGTCTTGAATTGGCCTTGAGTAATGCATGCTATGTAATATGTTGTGGTTTTGAAAGTCTTGAATTGGCTTTAGGTGATGCACATGATGTAATTTAGATTTGTTTCGTATGTCTTGAACTAGCCTTGGGTGGTGCCTGCGATGCAATTCAGTGTGATATTGGAAGTCTTGAACTAGCATTGGGTGATGCATGCGTTCCAATTCAATGTGGTTTTAGAAATCATGATTTGGGCTTAGGTGATGCACGCAATGCAATTTGGTGTGGTTCAAGACTTCCGAAACCACACCGAATTGTACAACATGCATCACATGGCAAGTTAAAGACTTCTAAAAATGTGATGCAATTCGATGTCTGAGAAGTCTCGAATTGTCTTTGGGTGGAGCACGCAATGCAATTCAATGTCGTTTTAGAACTCTTGAACTGGATTTGGGTGGTGCACGCGATAAAATTCAGTGTGGTTTGAAAAGTCTTGTACTGGCCTTGGGTGATGCAAGCGATGCAATTTGGTGTGGTTTCGGAAGTATTGAACTGGCCGTGGGTAATGCACACAATGCAATTTGGTGTGGTTTCAGAAGTTTTGAACTCACCTTGGGTGATGCACGTGACGCAGTTTGGTGTGGTTTTGAATGTTTTGAACTAGCCTTAAGTGATGTAGGCGATGCAATTTGGTGTGGTTTTGGAAGTTATGAATTGGCCTTGGATGATGCACGCGATATAATTCAGTGTGGTTTCAGAAGTATTGAACTGGCCTTGGGTGGTGCATGCGATGCGATTCGGTGTGGTTTCAGAAGTCATGAACTAGGTTGGGTGGTGCAGGCAATGCAATTTGGTGTCATTTTAAAAGTGTCAAATAGGTCTTGGGTGGTGCACGCAATGCAATTCGGTGTGGTTTCAGAAGTTTTGAACTAGGTTTGAGTGGTGCACGTGATGCAATTCGGTGTGGTTTTAGAAGTCTTGAACTGGCCTTGGGTGATGCGAGCGAGGCAATTTGGTGTGGTTTTGGAAGTCTTGAACTGGCCTTGGGTGATGCGAGCGAGGCAATTTGGTGTGGTTTTGGAAGTCTTGAACTGGCCTTGGGTAATGCACATGATGCAATTCGGTGCGGTTTTAGAAGTCTTGAATTGGCTTTGGGTGATGCACGCGATGCAATTTGGAGTGGTTTCGAAAGTTTGAAACTGGTCTTGAGTGATGCATACGATGCAATTGGGTATTGTTTCAGAAGTCTTGAACTGGCCTTGGGTGTTGCACTCGATGCGATTCAGAGTGGTTTTAGAATTGAATTGACATTGGGTGGTGCATGGGATGCGATTTGATGTGGTTTCGGAAGACTTGTACAGGGCTTGGGCGGTCCGCGCGATGCAATTCGGTGTGGTTTTAGAAGTCTCGAACTAGCGTTGTGTGGTGCATGCAATGCAATTTGGTGTGGTTTCAGAAGTCTTGAACTAGATTTAGGTAGTGCACACGATGCAATTCAGTGCGGTTTTAAAAGTCTTGAACTGACATTGGGTGATGCAACTGATGCAATTTGGTGTGGTTTCTGAAGTCTTGGACTTGCCTTGGGTAATACACAACATGCAATATGGTGTGGTTTCAGAAGTCTTGAACTGGACTTGGGTGATGCACGTGATACAATTTAGTGTTGTTTCAGATGTCTTGAACTGGCCTTGGGTGGTGCCCGCGATGTAATTCAGTGTGGTATTGGAAGTCTTGAACTAGCATTGGGTGATGCACGTATCGCTATTCCGTGTGGTTTTAAAAATCTTGAATTGGGATTAATTGATGCACGCGATGCAATTTGGTGGTGTTCAATGAAATATTTCGAGCCAAATTTTTTCAATTTTCAAATTACAATCAGAAATGCAACACACCTGTTAGGGTTAGATAAATCAAACCAACAGTTACAATATAACTCTTTGCCAAGAATGCGCACTCAATCTCAACAAGAGAGAGGCTGTCATATGGCAAGAGGATCGTCAGTACATTAATCAGAACTGCAACTGGAAGTAACTCTAACCAAGAATGGCGCCAAGTGATGGCGAGCATATGGTCGGAGGGTCTTAATTGAAATGCTTATACAAAAACTCTAACCAAGAATGCGCCGGCGAACAACGAGCATGTGGTCAAAGGATCCCTACCATCTAATATACTGAAAGCAAACTCAACACCAAGTATGTGCTACCCAATTCCAGAATGGAAATGAGGCGACCATATGGCGGAGCAATTACATGAAATACAATACTGGAAATGGAGCTCAATGCCAAGTATGTGCACTCCTATCCAAGATGAATAGGCGCTATCATATGACGGAGCAACTAAAAAGTAAATACAATAGACTGAGCAAGGATCAGTCTCTTCCACGAAATGTGGGAAATATAATAAAGAGCTTACAAATGTGAATATTGGCTGGTTAGTACTACTAACAGCCTTACAATATAATATATCTCCTGCAAGCACGATGGATTATAGTGATAATCAAACTGCTGAAATGTAGAGCTACTCCAGAATGATTAATATGACTAAGATAAACAATCCCAGCCCTATTAATAATTTTACTAAGTCTGATATGACAGATCTGCAGTTAAAATGGTGAAATCAGCAACTCCAGAACTCACTTAAATGCTCATATCTCTCTCAATACTCACTCATTTAACTTGAAATCAGTTGCAAAACATTCTAATGATGATGACAATGAAGATGGATCACAAAAACTTCTCACAAAGACCCCTATTTATTTTGCACGACTTCCAAAGCACTTACGAAGTGAAATTGCCTGCAAGCAAGGGCGATTTACTTTAGATAATTCATAGACTTCAAATAAAATTCTGGAAACTTGCACATATGGTCGCCCTACATAGGAAAATAGATTGGAACAGTACCCAAAACAATATTATTTCTGTTTCTTGAGTTGTGAGTAAAAACAACCTATAGCCATACAAATCAGCAACTCTAAAATTGACAGAAAATACAATAACTCAACTACGGAATGTGAGAAGAACCAACTACAATGAAAGGAAACCAACTACAACTAAACCTCTCAACTAGTTGCTGTCTTTCAAGCAAGAAGTCGAGCCAAGGCTAGGAGGCATTCATTCCTCGAAGCAATCCCAAAGCCAATCCGGCAGCATAACTTTGCAAATTCATTAGATGCCAAAATGAGGACCCAAAGCTCCCTTTTATAATTTTGAGAGGACCCTCCAGAAGCTTCCAGAAGGTGCGCCCTAACTTCAAGATGTTTTTAGGGTTTTTGACTTGACCCATTCTTCCTTCAAAATGGCGTCCTTTTTCATGAAGGCAATTTTTCTTTAATTTAAAATTATCATTTCTCCAAAAGTTGGCGTCCCTTTTCCTCTTGAGCAATATTTGGCTTTTAGAAATATTAAAATATTTCCTCCATGTGAAAATACCCTTCAATGTCCCCCTTTTAAAAACAATATTAATTCATGATGCTAGAACAAGGAATTATAATGTTAAATTATAACATTATAATATAAAATATCTTATATCACCATGGAAACGCATCAGAAGCCAAATTCAACCATACCGTCTGAACTGAATGCCAAAGTGGAGTCAACTGCTAAAAATAGAATTTACTAAGTAAATTCATGTAATTGCTCAGAATGTCAAACTGAAGCCACCAATGCGAAGCTCTCAGAAAACCCAGAAGGAATCTGCAATCCAAGTTCAACAATTCCAAAAGAAGACTCCGCAAAAAGACGAAAACATCCTCCAAGAAGTTTGGAAACCCTGATTCGAGCTTTTGCTTAGCCTATGAGTTTCTAGAAATAGGTTAAATCCAAATGAAGAGCGTAGGGCTAAATTGGGGACATTACATTCAAGACTTCCGAAACCACACCGACCGCGTGCATCACACAAGGCCAGTTCAAGACTTCTAAAAACATGATGAAACTCGTGGTTTCAAAAGTCTCGAACTGGCCTGGGGTGGAGCATGCGATGCAATTCGGTTTGGTTTCAGAAGTTTTGAACTGGATTTGGGTGGTGCATGTGATGAAATTCGATGTGGTTTCAAAAGTCTTGAACTGACTTTGGGTGATACAAACAATGCAATTTGGTGTGGTTTTAGAAGTGTCAAACTGCCCTTGGGTAATGCACGCGATGAAATTCTGTGTGGTTTCAGAAGTCTTGAGCGAGCTTTGGGTGATGTACACAATTTAATTCGGTGTGGTTTCAAAAGTTTTGAACTAGCGTTGTGTGATGTACGCGATGCTTTTCAGTGTGGAATTGGAAGTCTTGAATTGGCCTTGGGTGATGCACGCAATATAATTCGGTGTTGTTTCAAAAGTCTTGAAGTGGCCTTGGGTGGTGCATTCGATGCGATTCAGTGTGGTTTCAGACGTCTTGAACTAGCCTTGGGTGGTGCACACAATACAATTCGGTTGGTTTTCGGAAGTCTTGAATTAAATTTGGGTGGTGGATGTGATGTAATTCGCTGTGGTTTGAAAAGTTTTGAAGTGGCTGTGGGTGATGCATGCGATGATATTCGGTGTGGTTTTGGAAGTTTTGAACTGGCTTTGGGTGGTGCATACGATGTGATTCGGTGTTGTATCCGAATTGAATTGGCTTTGTGTGGTGCATTTTATGCGATTTGATGTGGTTTTGGAAAACTTGAGTTGGAATTGGGTGGTGCGTGCGATGCAATTCCGTGTGGTTTTGAAAGTCTCGAACTTCAATTGTGCATGCGATGCAATTCGGTGTGGTTTCAAAAGTCATGAACAAGATTTGGGTGATGCAAGCGATGCAATTTGGTGTGGTTTCAGAAGTCTTGAACTAGCCTTGGGTAATGCATGCCATGTTATTCAGTGTGGTTTCAGAAGTCTTCAACTGGCCTTGGGTGATGCACACGATGCAATTCGGTGTGGTTTCGAAACTTTTGAACTTGCTTTGGGTGATGCACGCGATGCAATTTAGTGTGGTTTTGGAAGTCTTGAATTGGCCTTCAGTGATGCACATGATATAAATTGGTGTGGTTTCAAAAGTATTGAACTATCCTTGGCTGTTGCACGTAATGCGATTGAGTGTGGTTTGGAAGTCTTGAATTGGCCTTGGATGGTGCGCGTGATGCTATTTGGTGTGGTTTCAGAAGTCTCAAATTGGCCTTGGATTGAGTACGCGATGCAATTTAGTGTGGTTTCAAAAGTTTTGAGCTAACCTAGGGTAATGCAGGCGATGCAATTTGGTGTGGTTTTGGAAGTCTTGAATTGGCCTTTGGTATCACACGTGATGCAATTCGGTTTAGTTTCTGAAGTCTTGAACTAGCCTTGGTTGATGCATGTGATGCAATTCTGTGTGGTTTCAAAAGCTTTGAATTGCTCTTGGGTGATGTGTGCAATGCAACTCGGTGTGGTTTTAGAAGCCTTGAATTGGCCTCGGGTGATGTACGCGATATAATTCGGTGTGGTTTCGGAAGTCTTGAACTGGCCTTGGATGGAGCATGTGATTCAATTTGATGTAGTTTCAGAAGTCTTGAATTGGATTTGTGTAGTGCACGTGATGCAATTCGGTGTGCTTTCAGAAGTCTCGAATTGAATTTCAGTGGAGCAGGTGATGTAATTCGGTATTGTTTCAGAAGTCTTGAACTGGATTTGGGTGGTGCATGCGATGAAATTCGGTGTGGTTTTAAAAGTCTTGAACTAGTCTTGGGTGATGCAAGTGATGCAATTTGGTGTGGTTTCGGAAGTCTTGAACTGACCTTGGAGAATGCACGCTATGCAATTTGGTGTGGTTTCAAAAGTCTTGAACTGACCTTAAATGGTGCATGCGGTGCAATTCGATGTCGTTTCAGAAGTCTCGAAGAGGCGTCGGGTGGTGCACATGATGCAATTGCAATTCGGTGTGGTTTCAGAGGTCTTGAACTAGATTTGAGTGGAGTAAAAGATTCAATTCGGTGTGGTTTTAGAGGTCTTGAACTGCCTTGGGTGATGCAAGTGGTGCAATTTGGTGTGGTTTCAAGAGTCTTGAACTGGCCATGGGTAATGCATGCGATGCAATCTGGTGCAGTTTTAGAAGTCTTGAACTGGCTTTGGGTGATGCACACGATGCAATTCGCTGTGGTTTCATAAGTTTTGAAGTGGCTGTGGGTGATGCATGCGATGATATTCGGTGTGGTTTTATAAGTCGTGAACTAGTCTTGGGTGGTGCACGCGATGCGATTCGGTGTGGTATCAGAATTGAATTGGCTTTGTGTGGTGCATGTGACGCGATTTGATGTGATTTCAAAAAACTTGAACTGGAATTGGGTGGTGAGCGCGATGCAATTCCGTGTGGTTTCAGAAGTCTCGAACTAGCCTTCGGTGGTGCACGCAATGCAATTCGATGTGCTTTTGGAAGTCTTGAATTGGATTTTGGTGGTGCACGCGATGCAATTCATTGTAGTTTTAGAAGTTTTGAACTAACCTTGAGTGATGCAAGTGATGTAATTTGGTGTGGTTTCAGAAGTCTTGAACTGGCCTTGGGTAATGCACACTATGCAATATGGTGTGGTTTTGGAAGTCTTGAACTAGCCCTGCGTGATGCACGCGATGCAATTTAGTGTTGTTTCGGATGTCTTGAACTGGCGTTGGGTTGTGCTTGCAATGCAATTCAGTGTGGTAATTGGAGTCTTGAACTAGCATTGTGTGATACACGCGTTGCAATTCTGTGTGGTTTTTGAAATCTCGAATTAGGCTTAGGTGATGCACACGATGCAGTTTGGTGTGGTTCGAGACTTCCGAAACCACACCAAATTGTACCACATGCATCACACAAGGCCAGTTGAAAACTTCTAAAAACGTGATAGAATTCGGTGTGGTTTTAGAAGTTTTGAATTGGCCTTGGGTGATGCACGCGATGCAATTCAGTGTGTTTTTATAAGTCTTGAACTGGACTTGGGTGTTGCGTGCGATGCTATTTGGTGTGGTTTTAGAAGTCATGTATTGGCCATGGGTGGTGCACACAATGCAATTTGGTGTGGTTTCAGAAGTCTTGAACTAGAGTTGGGTGGTGCATGTGATGCGATGCAATTTAGTGTGGTTTGAAAAGTCTTGAACTGGCCTAAGGTGATGGAAGTGATGCAATTTGGTGTAGTTTCAGAAGTCTTCTACTTGCCTTGGTTAATGCACGCGATGCAATTTGGTGTGCTTTCAGAAGTCTTCAACTAGCCTTGGATGATGCACGTGATGTAATTCGGTGTGGTTTCAAAAGTCTCAAACTGGCCTTGGATGGAGTATGCAATGCAATTTGGTGTGGTTTCAAATGTCTTGAACTGGCTTGGATAATGCAGGTGATGCAATTTGGTATGGTTTCGAAAGTCTTGAATTGGCCTTGGGTAATGCATGTGATGCAATTCAATGTAGTTTTGGAAGTCTTGAACTAGCCTTGGCTGATGCACGCGATGCAATTTAGTGTGGTTTTGAAACGTTTTGAACTACTCTCGGGTGATGCGGGCAGCGCAATTCTGTGTGGTTTTGGAAGTCTTCAATTGGCCTTGGATAATGTACACAATATAATTCAATGTGGTTTCAAAAGTCTTGAATTGGCCTTGGATGTAGCACGCGATGCAATTCGGTGTGGTTTTAGAAGTCTTGAACTAGATTTGTGTAGTGCACTTGATGCAATTTAGTGTGGTTTCAGAAGTCTTGAACTGGCCTTGAGTGGAGCACGTGATGCAATTTGGTGTGGTTTCAAAAGTGTTGAACTAGATTTTGTTGGTGCACACGATGCAATTCGATGTGGTTTCAAAAGTCTTCAATTGGCCTTGGGTGCTGCAAGCGATGTAATTTGGTGTGGTTTCGGAAGTCTTGAACTGCCTTGGGTAATGCACGTGAAGCAATTCAGTGTGGTTTTAGAAGTATTGAACTGGTCTTGAGTGATGCACGCAATGCAATTCGGTGTGATTTCGAAAATTTTGGACTGGTCTTGAGTGATATACACGATGCAATTCGGTGTGGTTTTGGAAGTGTTGAATTGGCCTTGGGTGATGAATGAGATATAATTTGGTGAGGTTTCATAAGTCTTGAACTAGCCTTCGGTGGTGCACGTGATGCAATTCAGTGTGGTATTGGAAGTCTTGAACTAACATTGGGTGATGCATGTGTCGCAATTCCATGTGGTTTTAGAAATCTTGAATTCGGCTTAGGTGATGCAAGCGATGCAATTTGGCGTGGTTCATAACTTTCAAAACCACATTGAATTGTACCATGTGCATCACCCAAGGCCAGTTCAAGACTTCTAAACATGTGATGCAATTCGCTGTTGTTTCAGAAGTCTTGAACTTGCCTTGGGTGATGCACGCGATGCAATTCGGTGTGGTTTCAAAAGTCTCTAACTAATGTTGGGTGATGCACGTGATGCAATTCGGTGTGGTTTCAAAAGTTTTGAACTTGCCTTGGGTGATGTAAGCGATGCAATTTGGTGTGGTTTTGGAAATCTTGAATTGGCCTTGGGTGATGCACTTGATATAATTTAGTGTGGTTTCAAAAATCTTGAACTAGCCTTGGTTGGTGCATGCGATGCGATTCGGTGTGGTTTTGAAAGTATTGAACTGGCCTTGGGTGGTGCACACAATGCAATTCAGTGTCATTATAGAAATCTAGAGTAGACTTTGGGTGGTGCATGCGATGTAATTCGGTGTGGTTTCAGAAGTTTTGAACTCGATTTGAGTGGTGCACATGATGCAATTTGGTGTGGTTTCAGAAGTCTTGAACTAGCGTTGGGTGATGCAAGCGATGCAATTTGGTGTGATTTTGGAAGTCTTGTACTCATCTTGGGAAATGCATGCGATGCAATTCGGTGCGGGGTTAGAAGTCTTGAACTCGCCTTGGGTAATGCACGCGATGCAATTCGATGTAGTTTCAGAAGTTTTGAACTGGCCTTGGTTGATGTATGCAATGCAATTCGGTGTGGTTTTGAAAGTCTCTAGTTGGCCATGGGTCATGCACATGATATAATTCGGTGTGGTTTCAAATGTTTTGAACTAGCCTTGGGTGATGCATGCAATGCAATTTGGTGTGGTTTTCGAAGTCTCGAACTGGCCTTGGGTGGAGCATGCGATGCAATTCGGTGTGCTTTCAGAAGTCTTGAACTGGATTTGGGTGGTGCATGCGGTGCAATTCGGTGTGGTTTCAAAAGTCTTGAACTAGATTTGGGTGATGCAAGTGTTGCAATATGGTGTAGTTTCGGAAGTCTTGAATTGACCTTGGATAATGCACGCCATGCAATTCAGTGTGATTTCGGAAGTCTTGAATTGGCCTTGGGTGATGCACACGATGCAATTCGGTGTGATTTTAGAACTTTTGAACTTGCCTTAGGTGATGCACGCGATGCAATTTGGTGTGGTTTTCGAAGTCTTGAATTGGCTTTGGGTGATCCACCTAATATAAATTAGTGTGGTTTCAGAAGTCTTGAACTGGGCTTTGGGTGGTGCATGCGATGCGATTGAGTGTGGTTTTAGAAGTTAAGGCCTTACGTGGTGCGCGTGATGCAATTTGGTGTGGTTTCAAAAGTCTGAAACTGGCCTTGGTTGTTGTATTCGATTTAATTCAGTGTGGTTTCAAAAGTATTGAACTAGCCTTGAGTAATGTAGGCGATGCAATTTGGTGTGGTTTCAGAAGTCTTGAACTAGCCTTGGGTAATGGACACAATGCAATTTGGTGTAGTTTCAGAATTCTTGAACTGGCCTTGGTTGATGCACGTTATGTAATTCGGTGTGGTTTCAAAAATTTTGAACTACTCTTGGGTGATGCGCGCAATGCAATTTGGTGTGGTTTTGGAAGTCTTTAATTGGCCTTGTGTGATGCATGTGATATAATTTGGTGTGGTTTCAGAGGTCTTAAACTGGCCTCGGATGAAGCACGCAATTCAATTTAGTGTTTTGGAAGTTCTTGAATTGGATGTGTAGTGCACGCGATGTAATTCAGTGTGGTTTCGAAAGTCTCAAGCTGGCCTTGAGTGGAGCACGTGATGCAATTCGGTGTGGTTTCAAAAGTCTTGAACAGGATTTGGGTTGTGCACGCGATGAAATTCGGTGTGGTTTCAAAAGTCTTGAATTGGTCTTGGGTAATGCAAGTGATGCAATTTTTTGTGGTTTCAGAAGTCTTGAATTGGCCTTGGGGAATGCACGCGATGCAATTCGGTGTGGTTTCAGAAGTTTTGAACTGGCCTTAGATAGTGCACACGATGCAGGCGATGCAATTTGGTGTGGTTTCAGAAGTCTTGAACTAGCCTTGGGTAATGCACACAATGCAATTTGGTGTAGTTTCAAAATTCTTGAACTAGCCTTGGTTGATGCATGTTATGCAATTCGGTGTGGTTTTAAAAGTTTTGAACTACTCTTGGGTGATGCGCGCAATGCAATTCGGTGTGGTTTTGGAAGTCTTTAATTGGCCTTGTGTGATGCATGCGATATAATTCGGTGTGGTTTCAGAGGTCTTAAACTGGCCTCAGATGAAGCACGCGATTCAATTCAGTGTTTTGGAAGTTCTTGAATTGGATTTGTGTAGTGCACGCGATGTAATTCAATGTGGTTTCGAAAGTCTCAAGCTGGCCTTGAGTGGAGCACGTGATGCAATTCGGTGTGGTTTCAAAAGTCTTGAACAGGATTTGGGTTGTGCATGCGATGAAATTCGGTGTGGTTTCAAAAGTCTTGAATTGGTCTTGGGTGATGCAAGCGATGCAATTTTTTTGTGGTTTCAGAAGTCTTGAATTGGCCTTGGGGAATGCACGCGATGTAATTTGGTGTGGTTTCAGAAGTTTTGAACTGGCCTTAGATGGTGCACGTGATGCAATTTGGTGTCGTTTCAGAAGTCTCGAACATGCCTTTGGTGGTGCACGTGATGCAATTCGGTGTGGTTTCAGAAGTCTTGAACTGAATTTGAGTGGTGCAAACGATGTAATTCGGTGTGGTTTCAGATGTGTTTTACTGGCCTTGGGTGATGTAGGTGATGCAATTTGGTGTGGTTTTGGAAGTTTTGAATTGGCCTTGGGTAATGCACGTGATGCAAATTCGGTGTGGTTTTAGAAGTTTTGAACTAGCCTTGGGTGATGCATGCGATGCAATTCGGTGTGGTTTCAAAAGTTTTGAAGTGGCCGTGGGTGATGCATGCGATGCAATTCGGTGTGGTTTTGGAAGTCTTGAACTGACCTTGGGTGGTGCAGGCGATGCGATTTAGTGTGGTATCAGAATTGAATTGGCCTTGGGTGGTGCATGCAACGCGATTCAATGTGGTTTCAAAAAATTTGAAGATGAATTGGGTGCTGCACGCGATGTAATTCAATTTGGTTTTGGAAGTTTCAAACTAACCTTCAGTGGTGCATGCGATGCAATTTAGTGTGGTTTTAGAAGTTTTGAACTAGTCTTGGGTGATGCAAATGATGCAATTCAGTGTGGTTTCGGAAGTTTTGAACTGGCCTTGGGTAATGCATGCTATGCAATATGGTGTGGTTTCGGAAGACTTGAACTGGCCTTGGGTGATGCATGCGATGCAATTTAGTGTTTCAAATGTTTTGAACTGGCCTTGGATTGTGTCTGTGATGCAATTCAGTGTGGTATTGGAAGTCTTGAACTAGCATTGTGTTATACACGCCTCGCCATTCCGTGTGGTTTTAGAAATCTCAAATTGGGTTTTAGGTTACTGCACGTGATGCAATTTGGTGTGGTTGAAGACTTTTGAAACCACACCGAATTGTATTGCATGCATCATAGAAGGCCAGTTGAAGACTTCTAAAAACGTGATGCAATTCGGTGTGGTTTCGGAAGTCTTCAACTGGTCTTGGGTGGTGCATGCAATGCAATTTGGTGTGGTTTCAGAAGTCTTGAACTGCTCTGGGTGGTGCACGCTAAACAATTTGGTGTGGTTTTAACAGTCTTGAACTGGATTTGGGTGGTGCATGTGATGTAATTCAGTGTGGTTTCAAAAGTCTTGAATTGACCTGGTGTGATGCAAGTGATGCAATTTGGTGTGGTTTCAGAAGTCTTCTACTGGCCTTGGTTAATGCACGCAATGCAATTCAGTGTGGTTTCAAAAGTCTTGAACTGTCCTTGGGTGATGCACGCGATGCAATTCGGTGTGGTTTTTGAACTATTGAACTGGCCTTGGGTGATGCATGTGATGCAATTTGGTGTGGTTTTGGAAGTCTTGAATTGGGTTTGGGTGAAGCATGCGATATAAATCGGTCTGGTTTCAAAAGTCTTGAACTGGACTTGGGTGGTGCATGTGATGCGATTCCTTGTGGTTTCAAAAGTCGCAAATTGGCCTTGGATGGAGTACGCAATGCAATTTGGTGTGGTTTCAGAAGTCTTGAACTGGCCTTGGTTAATACAAGTGATGCTATTTGGTGTGGTTTCAAAAGTCTTGAACTGGCCTTAGGTAATCCGCGCGATGCAATTCGGTGTAGTTTTGGAAGTCTTGAACTGGCCTTGGTTGATGCACGTGATGCAATTTGGTGTGGTTTTGAAACATTTTGAACTACTCTTGGGTGATGCAGACAATGCAATTCGTTTTAGTTTTGGAAGTCTCGAATTGGCCTTGGATGATGCCCGTGATATAATTTAGTGCGGTTTCGGAAGTCTTGAATTGGTCTTAGATGTAGCATGCGATGCAATTCGGTGTGGTTTCAGAAGACTTGAATTGTATTTCTGTAGTGCACGCGATACAATTCAATGTGGTTTCAGAAGTCTTGAAATGGCTTTGGGTGGAGCACGCGATGCAATTTGGTGTGGTTTCAAAAGTGTTGAATTGAATTTGGGTGGTGCAAGTGATGCAATTTGGTGTGGTTTCGGAAGTCTTGAACTGGCCTTGGGTAATGTACGTGAAACAATTCAGTGTGGTTTCATAAATCTTGAACTAGCATATTGGGTGATGCATGTGATGCAATTTGGTGTAGTTTCGAAAACTTAGACTAGTCTTGGGTGATATACGCGATGCAATTCGGTGTGGTTTTGGAAGTGTTGAATTGGCCTTGGGTGATGCACGTGATATAATTCGGTGTGGTTCCAGAAGTCTTGAACTGGCGTTGGGTGGTGTATGTGATGCAATTTAGTGTGGTATTGGAAGTCTTGAACTAACATTGGGTGATGCATGTGTCGCAATTCCATGTGGTTTTACAAAAATCTTGAATTGGGCTTAGGTGATGCACGCGATGCAATATTGTGTGGTTTATGACTTTCGAAACCACACTGAATTGTATTGTATGTGATGCAATTCGCTGTTGTTTCAGAAGTTTTGAACTGGCCTTGGGTGATGCACGCAATGCAATTCGTTGTTGTTTCAAAAGTCTTGAACTGGCCTTGGGTGATGCATGCGATGTATTTCGGTGTGGTTTTGGAAGTCTTGAATTGGCCTTGGGTGATGCAATTCAGTGTTGTTTAAGAAATCTTGAACTGGCCTTCGGTGATGCATGCGATGCAATTCAGTGTGGTTTCGAAAGTTTTGAACTGGCTTTGAGTGATGCATGCGATGCAATTTGGTGTGGTTTTGGAAGTTTTGAATTTGCTTTGGGTGCATCACGCAATATAAATCGGTGTGGTTTTGAAAGTCTTGAACTTGCCTTGGGTGGTGCATGCGATGCGATTTAGTGTGGTTTCGAACTTGAATCGGCCTTGGGTGGTGCGCGTGATGAAATTAGGGGTGGTTTTAGAAGTATGAAACTGGCCTTCGATAGAGTACGCGATGCAATTCGGTGTGGTTTCTGAAGTCTTGAATTGGCCTTGTGTAGCAAGCGATGCAATTTGGTGTGGTTTTTGAAGTCTTGAACTGACCTTGAGTAATGCACGCGATGCAATTCAATGTAGTTTTGAAAGTCTTGAATTGGCCTTGGTTGATGCACGAGATGCAATTTGGTGTGGTTTCAAAAGTTTTGAACTACTCTTGCGTGATGCACGTAATACAATTCAGTGTGGTTTTGGAAGTCTTGAATTGAACTTGGGTTATACACGATATAATTTGGTGTGATATTAGTGGAAATTTACGTAAAAAATGGGCATTCTAAGGATGACATCATCAGCTTTTTGAGTTATCAAAAATCAATTGAAAGATGACATCAACCGTTACGGTGACATCATCCAAAATAAAAATTAAATTATTTATTTTATAAAATAAAACTTTCTAAAATCCTATGAATTATCTCATGATGGTTAATTTAACTCTACATATCCTATTCTATCTCATTCTTTTAATTGATTTTTGATAATTCAAAAAGATGATCATGTCATCCTTAGGAGGCCCATTTTTTATGTAAATTTCCCTCAATGTTTCAAAAGTATTTAACTAGCCTTAGATGGAGCACGCGATGCGATTCGGTGTGGTTTCAAAAGTCTTGAACTGGATTTGTTTAGTGCACGCGATGCAATTCAATGCCATTTTAGAAGTCTCAAACAAGCCTTGGGTGGAGCACGCGATGCAATTCGGTGTGGTTTCTTAAGTACTGAACTGGATTTGGGTGGTGCACGCGATGAAATTCATTGTGGTTTCAAAAGTCTTGAATTGATCTTGAGTGATGCAATTTGGTGTGGTTTTAGAAGTCTTGAATTGGCCTTGGGTAATGCACGTGATGCAATTCGGTGTGGTTTCAAAAGTCTTGAATTGGCCTTGGGTGATCCATGTGATGCAATTCGATGTGGTTTTGAAAGTTTTGAACTGGCTTTGGGTGATCCACGCAATGCAAGTCGGTATGGTTTCGAAAGTTTTGAATTGGCTTTGGGTGATGTACGCAATGCAATTTGTTGTGGTTTCTGAAGTCTTGAATTGGCTTTGAGTAATGCACACAATATAATTCGCTGTGGTTTCAGAAGTCTTGAACTGGTCTTGGGTGGTGCATGTGATGCGATTTGTTGTGGTTTCAGAAGTCTTGAACTGACCTTTGGTGATGTACGCGATCTATTTCCGTGTCGTTTTAGAAGTCTCGAATAGGCCTTGTGTGGTGTGCACGATGCAATTTGGTGTGGTTTCGGAAGTCTCAAACTAGGCTTGGGTGGTGCACGCAATGCAACTTGGTGTGCTTTCGGAAGTTTTCAATTGGATTTGGGTGGTGCACATGATGCAATTCATTGTGGTTTTGGGAGTCTTGAATTGGCCTTATGTGATGCAAGTGATGCAATTTGCTGTTGTTTCGTATGTCTTGAACTAGCCTTGGGTAATGCATGCTCTGCAATATGGAGTGGTTTCGGAAGTTTGGAACTGGCCTTGGGTGATGCACGCGATGTAATTTAGTGTTGTTTCATATGCCTTGAACTAGCCTTGGGTGGTGCCCGTGATGCAATTAAGTGTGCCATTGGAAGTCTTGAACTAGAATTGGGTAATGCACGCATCACAATTTCGTGTGGTTTTAGAAAATTTTTGAAATGGGCCTAGGTGATGCACGTGATGCAATTTGGTGTGGTTTAGGACTTCCGAAACCACAGCGAATTGTACCGCGTGCATCACCCATGGCCAATTCAAAACTTTGGTGTGGTTTCAAAAGTCTTAAATTGGCCTTGGTTAATGCACATGATGGAATTCAATGTGGTTTTAGAAGTCTTGAGCTGGCCTTGGGTGATGCAGGCGTTCTAATTTGGTATGGTTTCAAAATTTTTTAAGTGGCCTAGAGTGGTGTGCACGACGCAATTTGGTGTGGTTTTCGAAGTCTTGAATTGGCCTTGGGTGATGCACGAGATATAATACGGTGTTGTTTTAGAAGGTTTGAATTGGCCTTTAGGTGGTGCATGCGATTCGATTCGGTGTGGTTTTAGAAGTCTTGAACTGGTCTTGGGTAATGCATGCGATGCAATTCGGTGCGCTTTTAGAAGTCTTGAACTGGCTTTGGGTGATGCACACGATGCAATTCAGTGTTGTTTCAAAAGTTTTGAACTCGCCTTGGGTGATGCATGCGATGCAATTCAGTGTTGTTTTGAAAGTCTTGAACTTGCCTTTGGTGATGCACGTGATATATTTCGCCGTGGTTTCGAAAGTTTTGAATTAGCCTTTGGTGATGCATGCGATGCAATTCGGTGTGGTTTTAGAAGTCTTGAACTGATTTGGGTGTTGCATGTGATGTGATTCAGTGTGGTTTCAAAATTGAATTGACCTTGGATGGTTGATGCGATGTGATTAAATGTGGTTTCAGAAGACTTGAACTGGTCTTGGATGGTGCGTGCGATGCAATTCGGTGTGCTTTCGGAAGTCTCGAAATAGCCTTGGGTAGTGCATGTGATGCAATTCTGTGTGTTTTCGGAAGTCTTGAACAAGATTTGGGTGGAGCATGCGATGCGATTTAGTGTGGTTTTTGAAGTCTTGAATTGGCCTTGGGTGATGCAAGTGATCCAATTCGGTGTGGTTTTGGAAGTCTTGAACCGACCTTGGGTAATGCATGCGATGCAATATGGTGTGGTTTCGGAAGTCTTGAACTGGCCTTGGGTGATGCATGTGATGCAGTTTAGTGTTGTTTTGAATGTCTTGAATTGGCCTTGGGCAGTGCCCGCGATGCAACTCAGTGTGGTATTGGAAGTTTTGAACTAGCATTGTCTGACGCATGCATTGCAATTTGGTATGGTTTAAGAACTCTTGAACTGGACTTTGGTGGTGCACGTGATGCAATTGCTGTGGTTTTGGAAGTGTTCAATTGGCCTTGGGTGGTGCACGTTATGCGATCCTGTGTGGTTTCAGAAGTCTTGAATTGGCCTTGGGTGGTGCACACGATGCGATTCAGAGTGGTTTTAAATTTTCTTGAACTGGCCTTGGGTGGTGCATGTGATGAAATTCGGCGCAGTTTAAGAAGTCTTGAACTGGTTTTGGGTGGTGCAGGCGATGCAATTCGTTGTGGTTTCAGAAGTCTTGAACTAGATTTAGGTGGTGCATGCGATGCAATTCGGTGTGGTTTCAAAAGTCTTGAACTGGCCTTGGGTGATGCAGGTGATGCAATTTGGTGTGGTTTTGGAAATCTTGAACTGGCCTTGGGTAATGCACGTGATGGAATTCAGTGCGGTTTCAGAAGTCTTGAACTAGCTTTGGGTGATGCATGCGATGGAATTCAGTGTGGTTTCAAAAGTTTTGAAGTGGCTGTGGGTGATGCTTGCGATGCAATTTGGTGTGGTTTTGGAAGTCTTGAACTGACCTTGGGTGGTCCATGCGACACGATTAAGTGTGGTATCAGAATTGAATTTGCCTTGGGTGGTGCATGCAATGCGATCCAATGTGGTTTGAAAAAATTTGAAGATGAATTGGGTGGTGCACACAATGTAATTCAATGTGGTTTTGGAAGTTTCAAACTAACTTTCGGTGGTGCACACGATGCAATTCAGTTTGGTTTTAGAAGTTTTGAACTAGTCTTGGGTGATGCAAGTGATGCAATTCAGTGTGGTTTCGGAAGTTTTGAACTGGCCTTGGGTAATGCACGCTATGCAATATGGTGTGGTTTTGGAAGACTTGAACTGACCTTGGGTGATGCATGCGATGCAATTTAGTGTGGTTTCAATGTCTTGAATTGGCCTTGGATTGTGTCTGCGATGCAATTCAGTGTGGTATTGGAAGTCTTGAACTAGCATTGTGTTATACATGCCTCGCAATTCCGTGTGGTTTTAGAAATCTCGAATGGGGCTTTAGGTTACTACACGTGATGTAATTTGGTGTAGTTGACTTCTGAAACCACACCAAATTGTACTGCATGCATCACACAAGGCCAGTTGAAGACTTCTAAAAACGTGATGCAATTTGGTGTGGTTTCGGAAGTCTTGAACTGGCATTGGGTGGTGCATGCGATGCAATTTGGTGTGGTTTCAGAAGTCTTGAACTGGCTATGAGTGGTGCACACTAAGCAATTCAATGTGTTTTCAGAAGTCTCGAACTGGCTTTGGGTGGAGCACGCGATGCAATTTGGTGTGGTTTCAGAAGTGTTGAATTGGATTGTGGTGGTGCAAGCGATACAATTTGGTGTGGTTTCAGAAGTCTTGGACTGGCCTTGGGCAATGTACGTGAAACAATTCAGTGTGGTTTCAAAAGTCTTGAACTAGCATTGGGTGATGCATGCGATGCAATTTGGTGTGGTTTTGAAAACTTAGACTAGCCTTGGGTGATACGCGATGCAATTTGGTGTGGTTTTGGAAGTGTTGAATTGGCCTTGGGTGATGCACGTGATATAATTCGGTGTGGTTCCAAAAGTCTTGAACTGGCGTTGGGTGGTGCATGTGATGCAATTTAGTGTGGTATTGGAAGTCTTGAACTAACATTGGGTGATGCATGTGTCGCAATTCCATGTGGTTTTAGAAATCTTGAATTGGGCTTAGGTGATGCACGCGATGCAATATGGTGTGGTTCATGACTTTCGAAACCACATTGAATTGTACTGTACATGATGCAATTCGCTGTTGTTTAAGAAGTTTTGAACTGGCCTTGGGTGATGCATACAATGCAATTCGCTGTTGTTTCAAAAGTCTTGAACTGGCCTTGGGTGATGCATGCGATGTATTTCGGTGTGGTTATGGAAGTCTTGAATTGGCCTTGGGTGGTGCACGCAATGCGAACCAGTGTGGTTTCAAAATTTTTGAACTGGCCTTAGGTGGTGCACGCAATGCGATTCTGTGTGGTTTCAGATATTTTGAACTAGCCTTGGGTGGTGCATGTGATGCAATTCGATGTGATTTCAGAAGTCTCAAACTTGCCCTGGGTGGTGCACGTGATGCAATTCAATGTGGTTTCAGAAGTTTTGAACTAGATTTGGGTGGTGCATGCAATGCAATTCGGTGTGGTCTCAAAAGTCTTGAACTAGCCTTGGGTGATGAACGCGATGCAATTTGGTGTGGTTTTAGAAGTCTTGAATTGGCCTTGGGTGATGTACGCAATATAAATCAGTGTTGTTTCGAAAATCTTGAACTGGCCTTGGGTGGTGCACACGATGCGATTCAGTGTGGTTTCGAAAGTCTTGAATTAGGCTTGGGTGGTACGTGTGATGCAATTCGGTGTGGTTTTGGAATTCTCAAACTGGCTTGGGATTGAGTACATGATACGATTTAGTGTGGTTTCGAAAGTCTTGAAATGACCTTGGGCAATATAGGTGATTCAATTTGGTGTGGTTTCAGAAGTCTTGAATTGGCCTTGGGTAATGCATGTGATGCAATTTGGTGTAGTTTCAAAAGTCTTGAACTGGCCATTGTTGATGCACGCGATGCAGTTCGGTGTGGTTTCAAAAATTTTGAACTGCTCTTGGTTGATGCTCGCAATGCAATTTAGTGTGGTTGTGGAAGTCTTGAATTGGCCTTGGGTGATGCACGCGATACAATTTGGTGTGGTTTCAGAAGTCTTGAACTAGCTGTGGATGGAGTATGCGATGCAATTCGGTGTGGTTTTAGAAGTCTTGAACTGGATTTGTGTAGTGTACGCGATGCAATTTAGTGTGGTTTCAGAAGTCTCGAACTAGCCTTGCGTGGAGCACGCAATGCAATTCATTGTGGTTTGAGAAGTTTTGAATTGGATTTGGTTGTTGCACGCAATAAAATTTAGTGTGGTTTCAAAAGTCTTGAACTGGCCTTGGGTGATGCAAGCGATGCAATTTGGTGTTGTTTCAGAAGTCTTGAATTGGTCTTGCGTAATACACGCAATGCAATTCAATGTTGATTTAGAAGACTTGCACTGGCCTAGGGTGATGCACACAATGCAATTCGGTGTGGTTTTGAAAGTTTTGAACTGGCCTTGGGTGATGTACGCAATGCAATTTGGTGTGGTTTTGGAAGTCTTGAATTGGCCTTGGGAGATGGACGCGATATAATTTGGTGTGTTTTTCAGAAGTCTTGAATTGGCCTTGGGTGGTGCATGCGATGTGATTCGGTGTGCTTTCAGAAGTCTTGAACTGGCTTTGGGTGGTGCACGCGATCCAATACGGTGTGGTTTTAGAAGTCTTGAATTGGATTTGAGTGGTGCACGTGATGCAATTCGGTTTGGTTTTAGAAGTCTTCAACTGGTCTTGGGTGATGCAAGCGATGCAATTTGGTGTGTTTTCAGAAGTCATGAACTGGCCTTGAGCAATGCACATGATGCAATTTGGTGTGGTTTAAGAAGTCTTGAATTGGTCTTGGGTGATGGACGCGATGCGATTCGGTGTGGTTGCAGAAGTTTTGAACTGACGTTCGGTGATGCATGCGATGCAATTCGATGTGGTTTTGAAATTTTTGAATTGGCCTTGGTTTATGCACACGGTATAATTTGGTGTGGTTTCAGAAGTTTTGAACTAACCTTGGATCATGCATGCGGTGCAATTCGCTGTGGTTTTAGAATTCTTGAACTGGCCTTCGGTGGTGCACACAATACGATTTGGTATGGTTTTAGAATTGAATTGGCCTTGGGTGGTGCATGTGATATGATTCGATGTGGTTTTGGAAGGCTTGAACTGGCCATGGGTTGTGCGCGCGATGCAATTCGGTGTTGTTTCGGATGTCTCGAACTGCCTTTGGTGGTGCACATGATGCAATTTAGTGTGATTTCGGAAGTTTTGAACTGGATTTGGGTGGTGCACGCGATGCAATTCAATGTGGTTTTGGAAGTCTTGAACTGGTCTTGGGTGATGCAAGTGATGCAACTCAATGTGGTTTCAGAAGTCTTGAACTGGCTTTAGGTAATGCACGCTATGCAATATGGTGTGGTTTCAGAAGTCTTGAACTGGCCTTGGGTGATGCACGCAATGTGATTTAGTGTTGTTTCGTATGTATTGAACTAGCCTTGGGTGGTGCCCACGATGCAATTCAGTGTGGTATTGGAAGTCTTGAACTAGTTTTGGGTGATTCACACGTCGCAATTCCGTGTGGTTTTAAAAATCTTGAATTGGGCTTAGTTGATGCACGCGATGCAATTTGGTATGGTTCAAAACTTCTAAAACTAGACTGAATTGTACCGCGTGTATCACCCAAGGCTAGTTCAAGACTTCTAAAAACGTAATGCAATTCGGTGTGGTTTCAGAAGTCTTGAACTGGCCTTGGGTGATATATGCGATGCAATTCAGTGTGGTTTCGAAAGTCTTATACTAACCTTGGGTGATGCATGCGTTGCAATTCGGTGTGGTTTTAGAAGTCTTGAATTGGCCTTTGGTGGTGCATGCGATGCGGTTCAGTGTGGTTTCAGAAGTCTTGAACTGGACCTTGGGTGGTGCATGCGATGCGATTCAGTGTGGTTTCAGAAGTCTTGAATTGGCCTTGGGTGGTGTGCGTGATGCAATTTAGTGTTGTTCTAGAAGTCTTGAATTGGCCTTGGGTGGTGCACACGATGCAATTCGGTGTGGTTTCAGAAGTTTTGAACTGGATTTGGGTGGTGCATGCGATGCAATTCAATGTGGTTTCAAAGGTTTTGAACTTGCCTTGGGTGATGCAAGCAATGCAATTTGGTGTGGTTTCCGAAGTCTTGAATTGGTCTTGGTTAATGCACGCGATGCAATTTAGTGTGGTTTTAGAAGTCTTGAACTGGCCTTGGGTGATGCACGCGATGCAATTTGTTGTGGTTTTAGAACTTTTGAACTGGTCATGGGTGATGCATGCAATGCAATTTGGTGTGGTTTTGGAATTCTTGAATTGGCCTTGGGTGATGCACGCGATATAAATCGGTGTGGTTTCAAAAGTCTTGAACTGGCTTTTGGTAGTGCACGTGATGCAATTCTATGTGGTTTCAGAAGTCTTGAATTGTCTTTGGGTGGTGCGAGCGATGCAATTCGGTGTGGTTTCAAAAGTCTCAAACTGGCATTGGATGGAGTATGTAATGCAATTTGGTGTGGTTTGAGAAGTCTTGAACTGGCCATGGGTAATGTAGGCGATGCAATTTGGTGTGGTTTTTGAAGTCTTGAACTGGCCTTAGGTAATGCACGCGATGCAATTTGGTGTAGTTTCGAAGGTCTTGAACTAGCCTTGGTTGATGCACGTGATGCAATTCAATGCGGTTTGAAAAATTTTGAACTGCTCTTATGTGATGCGGGCAATGCAATTCGGTGTGGTTTTGGAATTCTTGAATTTGCCTTGGATGATGCACGCGATATAATTCAGTGTGGTTTCAAAAGTCTTGAATTGGCCTTGGATCGAGCATGCGATGCAATTCAATGTGGTTTCAGAAGTCTTGAACTAGATTTGTGTAGTGCACACGATGCAATTCGGTGTGGTTTCAGAAGTCTTGAACTGGCCTTGGGTGGAGCACGTGATTCAATTCGGTGTGGTTTCAGAAGTGTTGATGCTACATTGCTCAAACACCCAGGAAAATTTAATAGAGGTTTCTGATTCAACAAAAGTTCTTGTTGAAAGTGACGATGAACTATCACCATTTGAATATGAAAGCATGTTCAAAAATTTCAGAAGATTTTTTCTCAAAAGCTCAAGGCAACAAAAAGAATTGGGAAGTCGTGCTTTTGTACAAGATTTATTATTGCCCAATTGGTGTCGGATTCATAATGCTTTTCATTCTAAATTCTTTTGCATAATGTGTAAGATGGCTTTAGACCAAGTTCACAAAAGAATTCTTCAAGTCCTAGGAGATGAGTACTTGAATTTGATAGTAGAAGACAAACGTAGTGATTCCGGTAGAGAGCTTTCACCAGAAGAAGAAAAGACTCAAGGAGAGAAAAAAATTCGAGTAGATCATCTAGTTCCAGGAGTTCAGAGAAAAGAAATACCTAGCCCTAAGCTACTACAAGATTGAGAGCAAGTTTGGACTTTGAGGTTTGATGGTTCAAAGTCCAAGAAAGGAAATGGAGCTAGTTATGAATTGATCAGTCCATCTAGTGAGACTTACCTAGCAGCATTAAGGTTACAATTCCCATGCACCAACAATGTGACAGAGTATGAATCATTGGTTCACGAATTGCTACACGCAATTCGAAGAGGAGTCAAAATTTCGCATGTTTATGGGGATTTGGAAATTGTGGTAAAACAAGTGAGAAAGAAGTATGTTTTCCACGACAAGAGATTATCAAGATACAAAAATCGGGTTTGGGATCTCATTGAATGTTTCAATGCTTTCAATATCAAATCCATATATCGCTCCCAAAATAAAGTGGCAAATTCATTGCCACAATCAACAAGCTCATTGGAACCACTTGCAATGGATGCTTTGAAGAAATTTACAGTTGAAATCACATCAACACCATCTCTTCCTGACAACATCACGAATTTCCAAGTATTTGATGATGACAAACATATTATGGATTTCTTAACAAATTCTGACGTTTTCCTCACACAGGTCATTGACAAAGAAGAAGAAAGAGGAGAAGCTGAATTTGAACACCAATACCATCCCTAGGGGAATGATACAACTCGAAAGGATCTTTGACTAGGATCAAATGCACGCAATTAAACACCGAATGAAGGTGGCCAACACGAAGCGGTAAATATAGGAACAAAAGATGAAGTTAAGAATGTTCTCATCGGCAAAGTATGCACGCCTGAAGATGAAGTTATGAGGATCTAAAGACGTATGGCACATCCATCATCACACATACAATTCCTCTCAAGACAGGTAGTAAGCCATTCAGGTAGCGTCAAAGGCCAGTAAACCCTTTATTGAAGCCCCTTATCTTTCGGGAAGTATAGAAATTACTGTCACTAGGGATTATCTTTCCAGTCTACCATTTGACGTGGGTCGCCAACCTAGTACCAGCTAGCAAGAAAAATGGATAGATACGACTATGTGTAGATTTTTGAAATCTTAATAAGGCTTCAGAAAAGGATAATTACCCTCTGCCCTCATTGGAAAAAGTGGTGCAAATCATAAATGGGTCACAAATGATGTCTTTCCTAGATGGATACTCAGGGTACAATCAAGTGCTAGTAGAACATGAGGATAGACTTAAGACTGCATTCATGACAAAGTGGGGTACATTCGCATACAAAAGAATGCCATTTGGGTTGATCAATGCTGGAGCCACCTTTCAAAGGGCTAAGGATATTGCCTTCAAAGATCTCGTAGGAAAATGCATCATTGTCTACATAGATGACCTCACCTTGTTTTCCAAGAAGAGGGAAAGTCATGTTGAAGACCTAAAGAAAATATTTCAAAGATGCAGAAGGTATGGAATTTCATTGAACCCGAAGAAGTGCATATTCATAGTGATTGAGGGAAAATTACTGGGCCATGTGATTACAGAAAAAGGGATTCTTATTGACCCTAATCGAGTAGAAGCTATATCAAGGATCAATTTTCCCGCAAGTCAGAAAGAGCTTATGTCTTTCTTTGGAAAGATTAATTTTTAAAGAAAATTCATAACAGGATTTACTGAAATAGTAAGGCCCCTGAATGAAATGTTGAAGACGGACGCAGAGATAGAGTTGACAGAACCAGCAAAGAAGGTCATTGAAGAAATCAAACAAGCAATAATTGATACTCCTGTCTTGGTCAACCCTGACTACACTAAGCCCTTTTACCTCTATTCTTTTGCATTAGAACATTCGTTTTCTGCAATGTTTACGCAAAAGACAGACGAAAAAGATGAACACCCCATAGCTTTCATGAGTGCACATTTAAGGATGTGGAATTGAGATACTTTAAGACAGAAAAACAGGCATATGCTTTAGTAAGGTGATCAAAAAGTTCCAACGTTACATTTTGAGAAACAAAGTCTTTGCAATAGTCTCAAATGTAGCTGTTAAAACCCTCTTGATGCAAAATGAATTGGGAGAAAAAAGAGGCAAGCAGGTTACCATTATTTAGGAGTACGATGTAGAATCCAACCAATGAAGATTGTTTGTGGCCAAGCCTTAACACAAACCATTGCCACAAGGCCAAGACTGGTACAACAAGTTTATGAATTACAAGAGGTATCTCCAGATGAGTGGTACGATGATATAACCTACTTTTTTCTCAACAACAGGTGCCCAAGTCATCTAAATCCAGTACAAAAGAGGGCCTTAAGAATGAAAAGCCAGAGACACATGTTACAAGGATCAGTATTATACAGAAGGAACCATGAGGGAGTTTACTTGAGATGCACCGGAAAGGAGGAAGCAAGACAGATAATAGAGCATTTCATTCCAAGTTTGAGACCGGTCATGGAGGAGCATTGGCAACAACACATCAGGTTCTAATGGCAGGCTACTATTGGCCTACATTGTTTAAAGATGCATATGATAATGTAAAGACTTTTCACACATGCCAAGTAACTGTTGTATGAGAGAAGAACCCAGCTATGCTACTTCAACCTATCATAGAAGTAAGACCTTTCGCAAAGTGGGGACTTGACTTTATTGGTATGATCAACCCATCTTCCTCTATGCAACATAGGTATATTCTGACTGCGAGTGACTATTGCACAAGGTGGTCGGAAGCTAAGCTTTGAAATTATGCACAACTGATATTGTGATTAAATTTTTAGAAGAAAACATTATCACTAGATTTGGTTTTCCTCATGCTTTGGTATGCGATAATGGTTCTGCATTTTCTTCTTTAAAATTTTCTAACTAGGCATTTGAGTATGGTGACACTTTAAAATTTTTCGTCAAGCTACTATCCCCAGGGTAATGGATTAGCAGAATCCACGAACAAAAATTTGTTGAGCGTTATCAAGAAGATGTTGGACAAGAATCCAAGGGATTGGCATACACAGTTAAGATTCGCTCTTTGGGCGGATAGAGTAAGAGTGAAAAGTTCCTTAGGGACGTCGCCCTATCATCTTGTATATGGACAAGACCTTGTGTTTCCCATACAATTTATGCAAGAATGTTTGGATCAGGAGGAAAGAGTTAAAACTAGATTGTCACAACTTTTGCTTTTGGAAGAAAAAAGAGACCCAGCCTTGGAAAATTTTGCAAAACATGAAGATGTAAAGAGATGGTTCGATTGGCGAGTGAGAGTAAAAGCATTTAGAATTTTGGATTTAGTCCTTTATTGGGACAAGGCCCATGAACGAAGAGGAGACTATGACAAGTTTGACAACCTATGGATGGGTTCTTATCAAATTTCAGAAATTTTTGGAGATAACGCATTTAGACTGAAGACATTAATTGGAGAAGATGTCCCATTGCCAGTGAATGGGTAGTTTCTCAAGCATTATTTCCAATCTTAGGCTCCTAGTGAGTCTTGCTCTTGTACATAGTTAGGTTAACTTTCTTTCTGGTCGAGTTTGGTTTTGTTTGTTTTGTTTTGTTTTGGTCTTAGTTTAGTTTCCCTTGGTTTGGCTTTCTTTAGTTTAGTTGGTTTGCTTTCCTAGCTTAGCTTGGCTTAGTTCAGAATAAAGGGATGCACATTTGCAAAAGGGTGACAATGTTTCAAGCACATACTGGTCTTATTCCACAAAGCAATGTATGAATTATTCCTTTGATAAATGTTTGTTAGGGATCTTGAAATCCAAGATTAAATTTTTCTAGCTTGACCTAAGGATAGGATTTGTACTTGGCTAGAAGGGGAATCATCTATTGTGTCTTGACACCGAGTCTTGAAAATCACTATATTCTTACACATATTTAATCAATTGCACTAAGTCATTGTGTTCTTTTAGAAGAAGCCGTGGATGGTGAAAACTCTTAAGTCCTGCTTTAGCATCACGGTGATTCTTAAACCCAAATGAGCTTCACTGCTTATGAGCCAATTGAAGAGTATAAGAAAAGACGAACAGTATTAGAATAAAGAAAAAGATAAAATTAAATAGAAAAGGAGGAATATTGAAATATTTGGCTAATGGGAGCACCTGAATAACTCCTTCCGGGCTATGGACGCCCGGCTAGCAATGGAGCAATATTTGTAAGGATCACAATGATAACCTCGTCGGGGCTATGGATGCCTGACTATCAGCGAGGCAAAGTTCGCCCTTGGCTAGGAAAGAAAATGTCCAAGTGTTAGCCATGTCCACCCAAGCTCAAAGCATACATGGCATGAACTTAATGAAGTCCTCCCCACCTTGAATGATGCTTGTCCAACCACAAGCAAAGTCCGGCCAACCTTGGCAAAGAGATTTCAAAGTCTGCCCAACACTATGGAATACATGGCATGAAGTTGGTCAAGTCCGCTTGGAAGGAAAAGAAGCATGTCCAAAGCAATGTCAAGTCCGCCTAGCCAAGAGGAGGAAAGAAAACTCAAAACTTGGCTAAGTATTGATGCCATAGGAGAAAAAACTCATAAAAATGACTTAAGTATTGACACATTGGAGAATAAAATTTCAAAAATATGGTTAAGTGTCAAAGGAGAGAATATGGCAAACACATGTTGAAGTCCGCCTAGACACCAAGGAAACATTGTCAAGCATTTACTGAAGTTTGCCCATGCACTTGTCCAAAGGAAGGTAAAGTTTGCTTGGAAGAAAGAAAAGAAATGACAAGAAGAAGATAAAGTCCAACCAAGCTAAAGAGAAGATGGCGAGCTAGATGTGAAGTCCGCCCTAGGCCAAAGAAAATGTTCAAGCCACACTAAAATCTCCCTAGGTAAAATGGACATAAAAATGACCAAGGAGAAATCCATGAACAAGATAAGGATTCGCCATCAAAGATGATCTTGATTAAAAGATTGGAAAAATCAAATTTCAATACTTAGAATATTTTCCAGCACTTGAAATAAATATCTAACACTTAGCAAAAATTCGAACTCAAAAGAAAATCTAGAAGATTTTGGCCAAGGATGGCACCCTGATAAAATTGGAAACTTGTTTTAAAAATTTTCGATAAAGATGAAGTCGCCATGGTGGATAAAAAATAAAGCAAGTCCAAGTTTGATGAACTTAAGAAAAAACCATGAATTTGCTAAAATAATCGAATTGTGCAAACTTTATAAAGAGTTTAACTTCTCACTTTCAAATCATTCTTCTCCAAGTTCGATGGTGAAAGGTCTTAACTCTCTCAAAGTTACGAAAGACAAATTTTCGAAGGAAGATTTTTGGAGAGAAAGTAAATTTCTGAAGAAGATTTTCGGAAAGTCAGAATTTCTGAGTTGAAGGATCGAATTTCTGAAGGCTAGGCGTGCTTTTTCTAGGCTGAAGCAGAATTTTCAGAATTTAAGGCAAAATCACCATCAAAATTATATAATTTCGAAAATTTAAAATCTAAATTTGACAAATTCTTTATCCTTTTTTGTCTTATTCACGCATTTTGGCAAAAACTTTGCTAAGTACCTAGTCAAATTCTCCTACTTTCAATCTGATTTTTTTTCATAGAATTTAGCTTGTTAACAAATTGAAAGTTAAAATTTTTGAGAGAAAGGTACAAGAAAATCAAAATAAAAATTTTAAAATTAATATATTTTCATGTTTCTTGCATGTTGATGACCACTAGAGGAGAACCTTCGAGAAAGGCCTAGATGACATAAAAAATCAACTCCAAATGGAAGAATATCACTAACACCAACCTTGGACATGTAGATTTTAAAGAATTTAAGAAGAGAATGTTTGGGAAAGATGGATTCCTCCCAACATCTATTGCTCAATGAATGATGAGGAATGACATCATCCAAGCAGCCAGATTTCCACCAGCTGTGGAGTGTGTTGAACTGATGGTAGAATGTGTCATACACTATGACGCACAAGAGAGGTAGATTGTTGCACCGGATGGTAGAGTGTTGGCACATCTCGGAGAATTAGCTATTCAAGAGGCGCATGACATACCAAGTTATAAGCGAACTTCATACAAGACTAAACAGGAAGCAAGAAGACTGTATGAAGATTGGATGGATCTTTGTGCAACCAACATCAATAAGACGTGGTTAGAGAAACCAAGGCCTTCCATCAAGAAGATGCCAAAGAAATTACTTTGGACCGACTTCAAGGAGGAATATGGAGATATTATATTGCTATTGAACAGAGTAATGGGCAGCCCTCAAGGTCCATTTGAAACATGCATGTATTACTTCATTGACGAGATCACCTCAGGCATCAAGATGTTCAATTGGTGACAGATGATCAGTGACAACCTCCATGAACAATTAATAAATTTGGAAAGAACAAAGTCTTTCTACATGAGTTCTTATATTGTCTATCTATTGGCAAGGACTTATAGATATGCAAGATTGATCTGCTAAGGCGTAGTGGGCAATGGAGAAAATGAATTCAAATCTTATGATTGTTACCCGTAGTTACAACTCTGTGAAAAGTCACACTTCAGGAGGGCGAATGATGCCTTCCTAATGTACATCACTAGAATATTGCAAGGAGGAATGCATCAAAGGCTTACTCGTGAGGCCAAGAGCCTGATCAACAAGTACGGATCCTGGTTTATCCAGTTTCCCAGATTCACCTACATAAGAGTTCAAGGATTCACAGGATTTCCTTACCAACTCCTGATCTATCCCACTAAAAGAATGGTCTTGATTGAGGTTCTTAGACAACTAGAAACATACCAAGGCCTCCAGAGAACAAAGGAGAAGGCAGCCATCACCTTTCCATTCTTCATCGGAAATATGTAGGAGTCTTACCCATCGGCACAAGCAGCTGAAAGTGCCAGGTTAGAAATACAATGGTACCCTTTCACATCTTACCGGTCCAGAGCTGACTTTGATCCTCACCACCACATTGGGGCCGTGAATGGAAGTACAAACATAAGATAGACTTGGAAGATTTCTGGGTGAATGCTGCAGATGAATATGACATCAAGAAAAGACTGTGGTCCAGACTGCCAGTGAACCTAATCAAAACAACCGAGCTCTTCCATTTGCTTGATCAGCTGGAGGATGATGGAGAGTATATTCAACCAAGCTTTGATGAGAATCGGCCTCTTCCTCCTGTAAGATGGTCGGAACCAGAGTTAGCAGATCTGACTGCCTTGATGAGGCTAGTTGTCAAATATTCATAGTGGTGGGAAGATCAGCAAGTCCAAGAGCTGCGATGAAGGAATGTGACTTTGACTTACAATTTAATGGGTGAAGTATAATCCTATTGTTCAAATGCAGGTGCATCCCAAAGTGATTAACCAATTGAGAGCACCCCTTCGAGGAAAAGGAAGGAAATAGTCAATGACTCTACAAGGACGAAAGGAAAGAAGATTGTAGATGAGGAACCTACCTAGAAGAAGCTTCCTCATTCTGCCACGTCCAGGAATATGAATTAGATATCGAATATTGATGAGTCATTGGATGACAGAAGGATTCCTTCTCCGATTCATACTAAGCCAATCCTGCCAGCCAATGATAAACCCCCATCTCCCATAGGCACATAAATACTTGCGTCCGAGAATGAAATGGATATTCTGGATGGTGAATGTCAAGAGGGAATGATTTCCTCTCTTAGAGGAATCCACTATATTCCATGTGTAGAAACTACTCAAGAAGAAGAAGGCATTGAATAGCCTACAATTCCTGATTGGCTAAAAGAAAGATTAAAAATAAAAGTACCAGTAGAGATCCCAGAGGAAGATGATACGACCGATTTTCTGGCCAGGTTAGAGACAGTTACTATGAAGAAGCCCGCCAAAATGTTTTCCACCATCCAGAGTGATGAAGCCGGCCGCCATTCAGTACAAATTGCTGTGCCAATGGTAGATAAGTCGAAAGAAGATATTGCTCTTGAAGAATATGCCATCACTATTGTCGACTTGGGCCCAACAACAAAGGGTCAAGAGGTGGAAGACTTGGACAATTCAGTCACATCCATCAAGGTGAGGCTGGAAAAGGAAGTGGCAAAGAAGAAAGAATATAAAAAGGAGATTGAACGCCGGAAGGAGTACATCCAACATCTAACCAAACCTCTTGATCAGGCCAAGTTAGTAGTTCCTCCACTTTTAAACTCTTCACAAGAAACGATTAAAATTTTTGAAGAAGAGATGGTCACAGCTAAAGAAACTAAGTGGTGGATAGTAAGCAAGAGCAGAGAAGCGACTACATTTGTAGAGAAATTGATATTAGCTCGTGGACAGACTTCCTCTTTGCTTTCAAGAATCATAGTTATGGCTGAAGCATGGGAAGACCTTTAGGATATTCAGGATAGAATTGTCCCTTGCCTCAGAGTGTTGAAAGGAGTTCAATAACTAGTACTTGGCATTGATTGCATTGAGCGAAGTCTTGGAGAACGTGAAGGAAAATAGTATCAAAGTTGAGGAGCAAATTAGAGAAATCCAGAATAAGATTTTACTTGTAGCCGCAAATGTATTTGAAAAGGATATTGTGCAAGCAAATGATATGCGGCTTGAAAATCTAAAGCTCAAAATCTAGGAGACTTTCTTCACCAACATGGGACCGATTCTGAAGCAAAATTTGACTAAGGCATCAGACTTCTTGTCCATCCGGGATGCCTTCAAACACCATGAATCAAAATGGGAGAATGTTTTTGCCGAGAGTGTAGATAATTTGGACGTGTTGGAATACAAGGTCAATATGTTGCTGCATGTCACAATTGAAGAGGTCAGCATAATAGTGTCCAGGTTCATCATATACATAGCCACTTAAGAGGATAAGGATGCACCTCCTAGAAGATAGCTCCACATGCCACTTGTTCTTCATCTATTGGCGGCCGTCGATCTTAGATTGATCTCGGCCATTAATTTGTTTTCTGAAACTCTATATAAAGTCTCATTCTCTCATTTCATTATATGGAGAGAGTCTTATGAAATTGTTGCATATAGCTACTTTGATAATAAAAGCTCATATTGCATGATTTGCTTTGAACCCTTCTTATTGTCAAGTTGTTGCATGGTTACATAGCTCCCTTCATCATAGAATAGATTTAAAGTAGAATTTAGAGTAAATTTAGAATAGAATTTGATTTGAATGCATGTTAGATGAATGAAAGATTGATAGTGTTGATGATGGTGAAATTAGTTCATACCTTTTTCAATTGAATGATTTTCAATTTGATGTGTAAGGTTAGTCTGAACTTGAAAATTGTTAAACTCGAATTCTATTACTTATTTTCATTGTTCGAATTGATGATGGTATTGAGTGATAGGATATCATTTGTGAATCCCTTGAAGATTGCACCATCTTTGTCTAGTTGTTGTAGTCATTGTTAAACTCAAATTCTATTACTTATGTTCATTGTTTGAATTGATGATGGTATTGAATGATGGGATATCATTCGTGAATCCGTTGAAGATTGCACCATCTTTGTCTAGTTGTTGTAGTCATTGTACTTGGCAAAACAAAGATTGGTTTGAATTTCGCCATCCAACACTTGTCTCTTGAGTTCGTAGGATTAGTTTAGTATTAGTCTAGTCTGTAAAACCCTTATCCATTTTTTTAATTTTATTTTCAAAGATTGGTATCAATAGAACCTCACCACGCATAATCCATAGCATTCATAGTTCAAAGTGATGAAAAGTTGAGCGTAAGTCCCCCTTGCAATACCAACAAAACATAGCAAACCAACTGAGACTCTCCTAAATGCATCAAGAACCTTGGAGTCTACTTTGTGATCACTTTGCTTAGCACATTGGAGTCTTTGTTCAAGAGAGAATAGGATATTCTATCGGGTATTTTTTTCTAATGTTGGTTAACGTCACAAAACCCGCATCAACCGGTATGATTCCTCCTTTCACCCAACCTATCTCCAATGGTAAAAATCACTTTTCTACTATAAAGACACTTAGAACATCTTAAATGTATTTGTTATCACTTAGAATATCCACTGTGTTGAATCTTATATCCAACTATCTTGTGAAACAAGGGATGACTTCTCAAGCTGTGGGACTCATGAAACTCGAGGTGAACCTCTGATTAAAGGGCTGCTTCCCCTTGGTCAATCACCTAAAACTAACTCTAACTAAAGAACCTTGTTGAGAAAAGAGATGGGAAAGATCTGATAGTCTAAATCTAAAACAAAGAAATGAAGGTGATAAATCAAATATAGCAGATTTCTACTTCGTTTTAACAACACAACTTATGAATCTCAATCTAAAGCTCCACAAGTAATTTTCAACAATAATTCGGAGGTAAACTTAGAACAACAACAATCAAGGAGTCACAAAACTCACAATAGTACCTACTTTTTTTTCATACACAGAGAAAAGTAGGTACTATTGTGAGTTTTGTGACTCCTTGATTGCTGTTGTTTTAAGTTTACCTCCAAATTATTGTTGAAAATTACTTGTGGAGCTTTAGCTTGAGATTCATAAGTTGTGTTGTTGAAATGAAACAAATAGAGGCAAGCATACTAATCTTTGAATTACTGAAATGTGATACAATGATTATTTTCTAAAAAAATAGTAAAATATTACATCACAAGCATACAATCAACCATTATTTCAAAGTGAAACAAGGTTGGAGTTGCAATGAATGAAGAAAATTACAAAAGTAGAGACCTGATTTTGACTGAAAAAATTAAAGGACTGAATGTCACTTAGTCACAATAAACTTTTCCAATACTTTGCAACAAACATAGGCCTCTTATTTATAGATTTTGAGAGCCTAAATTCAGAAAGTCATGTTGACTTTAGATATTTTTCGTATGAGTTGTCATCCTTATCCGCTGTGGATAAGATTTACCTTTTTTCTTTATGAGTTGTCAATCTTATCCTCTGTAGATCAGATATTTGTAATCCTTATCCTCTGTGGATAAGATTCACCTTTTTGCTTTATGTGTTGTCAATCTTATCTTGAGTTGTCATCCTTATCCTCTGTGGATAAGATATTTTGCAATCCTTATGAAGGCACCTTCAATGCCATGTTGAAAAATTTGATCTGCAGACTCAGAAGTGCCTATAAAAAATCTGCCCAAGTGACCTACTTTGGAGAGTCAGAATTTGAAGCTAACTTATTTTCGTGCCAAACCCCCTAGTGGACATGCTCATGTGATATATGTAAACATGGATGTCAGTTTTAAGCTTCCCATAATGAGTTTTGATAGTGTTTTCAAAAGTGAAGTTGGAGGGTTCTAAAACTTTTTGTTGTTTCCATACTTTCTGTCTTGCGAAGTGGCCTCCTGTTTGGGTTGATATTTTGCAACTGGATGATCCTCATGTCAAACAGATTGTTGCTCTCCATTCTCCCCACATTCATATGCTCCTTGGTCCGGTTTTAGAGCCTCATGGTAAGATTTGACATTTTTACCAGGCCAAAAGCAAACACAGTTTGTTCAGATTCTCCATTTGCATTTTCAGAATGTTTCGAGGAGGTCAAGTTTAACCCTTAATAGCTGGTGATGAATGATGATTCAAGGAAAGCCCTCTTGCACACATACTCGGTGTACCCAAATGACCTTGTGTGTTCAGTGGCTGCTTCCCATGATCTGATTTGATATTTTTTCAAAGAGGTGACTTGGTGAGCATTAATGAGTTTTGAATAGATACAGTTGTAGAAATGCTTAAATGAGCAACTTTGTCAATTAATATCTTTGACCTCAGGATCCTTTTTGCCAAGTTGTTCATTGCATTGCATTCTTGGGTCAAATGTCTACATGCCTGTTCAATTTTAGTATCTTAGGATAAGTGCTAATGGGTTATTTAATCATTTTCTGATCATGACATGGCCAAAAATGGTGTTTTAGAAAGTGTCAAATTTTGCAAATCTAAAGACAAACCATTTCTTGATTTGGCTTGAAATGTCTACAACTCCATTTTCATCAAAATCAGAGGTGATATGATGTGTTATTTTAATGCATTTCGGGTGTGGTAAACATGTCCCGGGGACCAGTTTACAAAGGAGGTACTTGAATTTTAAGGGCTAGGCAAAATTTGAGGAAATGGGCTTTCTTCAAACAATTGGTGATGCCCCTATGCAAATTTTCACAGCTTCGGGTGTCCCAGATTGCCCACAATAAATTTTTCCTATTTGGGCAACAACTGAAATTAAATTTTCCCTATTCTCTAATGTTTTGATGCAATATATTTAAAACATTTTATGTGTTTTAAATATTGTGAAAGAGAAAATGCACGTGAATTAAGGGAAATTAGGGCAAGTTAAATTATTTGCCAAAGTTTATAAAGTCCAAACTTTAATATATTGCCTTCCTCGCCAGCCTGTGGGAGAAATGCTCACGACACACGAAGCTCACGGGGAAGCAGGGAGAATGCTAGGAGGGCAGATTTTGATCTGCAATTTCTATTGTAGTCAAGATTAAGGTATTTCTCTCTCCATTGAGGCGTCTCTCGTGGATTTCTATCGGATTTGAGCAAAGAGTTTTGGCTAAGAGGTTGTGAATCACGTTTTTGGCTTTCTGACAAATTTTTGGGGGTCTATTTGAGCTTAGAATTGATGATTCGTGCTTTAAATTTGTCCCCTAAGCTATCATATTGCCTGAGCATAGCTTTTAAGTGTATTTGGAATGAATTTCTGGTGCCTGTAGCCATAAGATTGCCCCTGCAATGTCAAAAACGACCCAATAATGTGAGCAGATTTTTGATGCCTTCATCCTTTTGCGAAGAGGAGTTGCAGAGTGTTGAAAGCCAAGGTAGAGGAGCTTGATGGACAACTATCGTAGAGGGAGAAATGCAGAGGAGGATCTAAACTAGCCCGCTATCCCGTGAAGAGAAGCGTTGACGGTAGCACAGGAGGACGGCGAAGCAGGGATTGGCGAAGCAGGAATTAAGTATTTAAAAGTCGGTGCTTTAAAATATGTTGCTCGTGAGCTTGGGTGATATTTTGATACTGTCATCAGAAGGCATGGCAGAGCGGGGATTGGAAGGAAAACATTTGCAACCAGCATCTTTTAATGATTTAAATATTGTATTTGGTTGGAGGAATAGTCTTTGCCTGCCAGCCCGTGGGAGTTGTTAATGCCATGAGAAAATGTAGCGGGGGTGCGGGAAGGATGAAGTGGGCCCAGAGAAAAATAATTAAAAGATGCAAGGGTAAAGTATATTGCCCGTGAAGTAATTTGAGACCTTTTAATTATTTAAAAGCAAGTTTTAAAGTGCTGAGTAAAATCAAAAGGCATAAGTAATTATTTTATTGCCTTTTGTTGTCGGGCCTTTAAAATTGAGAATTCACTGGTGAAAAGTTTTGAATGTCAAATATAAAGTGCTTGGTGCAGCAGGGTGAAATAATTAAACTTTTACAGGTAAAGACAAAGAATTAAAAGGATTTTAACAGGAGAGCAAAGCCATTTTTCAACTGCAGAGCAAAAGGGTAAAATGGAATGAAGACTTTCATGGAGATATTTTTTAGTTGCAAGGATATTTTAAATAGCAAGCCATGGATGAGGAAGGTCGTCATGATGAAGAATATTTTCTGTTAGAGGGGTAGCAAATGCAAGATGCATGAATCTGGGAGCAGATTGAAATTTCTTCAGGAAGCAAAGGCAGTTACAGATCAAGGGAGTTGAAGATGCCAGATGTCAATAACAAATGTAGTTTTAGGGTTTCTCTTCATCTATATCTTTTCTTCTTCTCTCTTCTTGTAGCAGGTTGCACATTTTTGGTTTTCATGGGAACACTTTTGTAACAAGGGTTCAAGGGTATAATGTTAGTTTTTCAGATTTCTGGAGTAGTTTGAGTTTTGTGATGAAGAATGTAATTACAACATAGTCATAGTTGAATGTAAATGACATAGTATTCTAAAGTGGTTGTCTCCATTGTTCACTTAGCATAAATTTTGAATAAGAGTAATCAAAGATTGTCATTATTCAGCTTCTTGTCTTTCCCTATATGTTTGATTGATGTTATTACTCTCATACAAAGAATGAGTTAATTTGTAGTAACACAAATGTTGGTTTATGCAGCTTTGTGCTAGGATTGCTAAGTATGGCTAGTTTCATTATTGATGTCAATGGTGTAATGCATCATCTGATAGGTATGATTATGAAAGATTGAATGTTGTGTTAGGTTTTAAATTACATGGTTTAGATAACTCCACCTTGGGATATAGCATTGGTCTCTTAAGCTTGCAGTTTCCTGAAACTGATTGTGAGCAATTACATTTTAAAATCAAAATTACTTACCAGTCTCATTTAATTGTGTGAAGAGTTTAATGAAATACATCTCTCACGTTTAAGTTAGGCATTACTGTAGAGGTCAGCCAAGCCTTTATAGTATTTTGTCTATTAAGCATGTAAAGGAGAATCATCTGTTTATAGTATACTGGGTACTTTGGCACACAAGAGTATCTGTAGGCATATTGTTGGGGAGACCCACCTTGGTTTAACATAGCCAGAAGTGTAGGAGATTTCATTCTTTGGCTGAATCTTGTTTATTAGCCAAATCCATCTTTGAGTTTGAATATTAGAAAGTGGCCATTCTATAGGACTCATTGCATCTGTTGATTTGGGAACCAACAGATTGGCAACTCTGCTTGGGAGAACTTTGAGTCTCCAGCTGTAGACTATTCTATTACAAAGTCATATTATTTGATGATCTGAACATTTGGTTGAAATATTGAAAGAATTCATACCTGGAGAAAGAAATTGTAGCAGTGAACTTGAAAGTTTCACGATTTGTGGTGCTCTGCTAGTGAAAAGAACTCAAAAGGAAATTCATCTTTCAAAGAGCTTCGTGTTGTTTGACATTCAATCCTCTGTGAAGAGAGGTGGCGACTTTGTCTCAAGAACCTGATAAAGATGTGAAGAAAATCTCAAATATAAAAATATTTCCAGTCAAGAAGAAGAATCTACAGCAGCTGCAACACATCCAGCTATTCTCCATATTTTGGTTTTCAAGAAGCATAAACCTGTATATGAAAGCCATATTTGTAAGACTTGAAACAAATTGATTCCCTATTGAGTGAAAATAAGCACTAAGAAAGGGAATAGTAGTGATTATTACACATACTTTTGTGTTACTAGTTTCCAATCTCTATTATGAAGTATGCAATATTTTTGAAGAAACCCATTTAGAAGGTCTTAAGCAAGTAGAGATAAAAATTTGCATTGTAAGAGCTTAAGATCATGTTGTAAAAGAAGTCTGAGTTGCCCTATGTAATTGCAAAGTTGATATGAAAAAGGCTTGTAAAGGTTTAAGAAAATGTATCATCAACCTATGCATCCTAGTGTGCAGCCCTTGTCGTGTAATAAAAGAAGTTTCAACATTAAAGGGTACATGGCCATAAATTTTGATTGCATTTATGGTTACCCAAATGTTATTCCATCTAAAATCAAGGAATGCTTACCAAAATTTAGTGGTACAAAGTGTGAATCAGCAAGTAAGCATTTGCAACAATTCAACAATTTATTGGATGACTTTGAGGTAGATCATGAAGATGTAATCATGAGATTGTTTGTTCGGCCTTTAAAAGGAGATTCAAGAGATTGGTTCTCTGTTTTACAAACATGTTCTGTCTATTCTTGGAGTGAGATCAAAGCAGTGTTCATGGAGCAATTTGGTGAAAGAATCAGTGCTAGTTCTTTGCTCAATAAATTTATGAACATTGAGAAAGGAGAGGACGAGCTGGTCCTGACTACCAAAGATTTGCTTAAACATTGAGGGATATTCTTGACCTCTTGAGATTAAGTGATGCATTGTATGTTATTGTTTATTTAGGAGCTTTTGATAATAAAATGAGCTATCTATTGAGAGATAAGGATCCCAAAACCTTGCATCAGGCATATGGGATAGCCATGAACATTGAAAACAACCGGAATTATGAAATGCATAAGGGTCATTTGAATACAGGTGTTTGCTGCCCTAAGACCCCAAATATTGATGGAGGGTGTAAGTCAGAAATTAAAAATGAATGCCAAAGCACTTACACCCCTATTGTTTCAGCTTTTACATCATTCTATAATGCTGATTACACTAGGCTTGTTATGGGCTATGACTCAAACAATGATGTGAGTGAAGAGGACTTGTTCCAGGCTATGATTGTTCCTCATGTTAATGAAGAAGAGGTTAGTGAGCATCCAAATAATGTGGTGTGTGAACCCATGGATTGCATTCATGAAGTTTCAAATGCACTAAATGATGCAGCTGATAAAGAGATGGAAACAATTTCAGATATTGGGCATATAAACACCATGTAATGGAACTACTAGTTGTTCCAATGATGCAATCATAGAGAGGGTCCATCTATAGTCTTATGGTTCAGATGAATCTGGTAATTTGTTTGAAGATAAGAGTGATAATGAGATAATGTATTTATCATTCAGTGTGCTAGAACCATGTAGTTCTAATTACAACATTGCCAGGGTTGAAAATTTTGTCAATAGTGAGCCTAGTGTCATCGGGCCTGTTCAAACACATTCAACTCATGAGGTTGATTTTGCTGATTGTTATTCTATTCGTCATATTAGCTCACATGAAGTAGAGTTGGAAAACGTTACATCAGATGAGGATAACATTATCATACAAGATCTTGATGACACGAGTTCACTCTTAGATGATCGGGTTATGCATTGTGATGAGACTTTGAGTAATAGGATGCCACCATTTTTGGGTGATAGTGCTATAGAGCTTGAAGAGATTTCTGACCATGATATCTCAGAAATCTTAAATTTGTGTACTGAACAATCAAAGGATGAAAGGGAAGATAGCATTGGTTGCTATGAGTTCAGTGTTGATTGTTATTATGCCTATGAAGTCGACACTAATGGTGGTGTTTCAGAATATACTGATACTAGGGAAGATTTGGAGGGGGCAGAAATATTAATGTCAAAAATAAGTGTAATGGAAAATCCATTGTTTGAGAAACCTCCATCTTTAGTAGAGATGAGAAATGATGACCCTTATTGGTGTAGAGACAATCCACTCTTTGAGAATTATGATGATGCATATTACACATGGTTAGAATGTGGCCTTGAGCAAGCAAAGGAACACATTGGTGAACTCCTCGAGGGCATTTCCTAAAACTGTTTTACATTTGGAACAAGTATTGTAGGTAATATTGAATATCATGATGTGAGCTACTTGGAGGAGTATGAACATTTTCAGTTTCCAGTTTAGCTGGAAGGTATTTTTATGGAGCATGACAATGTGATGAACAACAAGAAATGTTATTTTCATTATGAACATGTTTCATGTGATGAACATAACACATATGTGTCATGTGATGATGAAATTTTTCAGTTTGACATATTGTACAATGAAGAATGACAGAGATTATACTAACAATGGTATGCTCAAAAAAGTTGTGAGAAATGTCAGTGATAGTGATTATAATCAAGCAGATTTCAGTGGTCACCACTTTTTTTGCTTGTAAGAAGAGGGTTGTACTTGTTGCAGTGGTATGGCAGAGGTAAATGTAGGTTGAGCAAAATCAGTTCCTTCAACAAGCTAGTGTTTGACAGAGGCAAACATGGGACTCAAACTGAAAGGGAAGATAACATTGGTTGCTATGAGCTCAGGGCTGATTGTGATTATGCCTATGAAGAGGACTCTGATTGTGGTGTTTCAGAATATACTGATACTAGGGAAGATTTGGAGGGGGCGGAAATATTAATGTCAAAAATAAATGTAATGGAAAATCCATTGTTTGATGAGCCTCCATCTTCACTAGAGATGAGAAATGATGACCCTTATTGGTGTAGTGACAATCCACTCTTTGAGAATTATGATGATGCATCTGACACATGGTTAGAATTTGGCCTTGAGCAAGCAGAGGAACACATTGGTGAACTCCTCGAGGGCATTTGCTATAATTGTTTTACATTTGAAACAGGTGTTGCAGGTAATATTGAATATCATGATGCCAGCTACTTGGAGTATGAACATTTTTCAGTTTCCAGTTCAGCTGGAAGGTATTTTTATGGAGCATGACATTGTGAAATCTTTTAGATTTTTCTTCTGAGTTTGAAGATTTTGGCTAAGTGTTTAATATTTCAAAAAAATTTCTAAGTGTTGGAAAATATAAAATATTCTAAGTGTTAAATTTGATTTTCCAACCTTTTCAACCTTTTCCAACATTTTAATCATGGCAAAATTTTATTTTATCCATGGCAGTTTCTCTTGAAATTTGCTTGTCTTTATGGTGAATTTTAGGCTCCTCGTGCCAAGTCGAAATTCACTTCTCTCCATGCCATGGCGAACCTAGTCATCTTTATGCCATTCTCATCTTTCCTTGGATAGGGCAGACTTCATAGCTACTTAGCCATTTCTTCATGGGCAGACTTTACCTTGGTCTTGCCATCTTCTATTTCTTCCTAGGCAAACTTTAAGACTTCCTTGCCATCTTGCCTTTTTGTCTAAGGCAGACTTCTAATTGCTCTTGACATCTTATTGGCGGACTCCACTTGTGTCTTGGCATATTCTCTTGGCCAGGGCAGACTTTACCTTGTGTTTGGACATTTATTCCTTCGACACTTAACCATATTTTGATTTTTTATTCTCCGAGGTATCAATAGTTAGCCAAATTTTGAGTTTTTCTTTCCTCTTGGCTGGTCGGACTTTTCCTTTGTCTTGCCATCCACTCTTCAAGCATGGGCAGACTTTATGACCTCTTGGACAAGGATGGGCAGACTCGTCTTCATGGTTGCCATTTCTCATCCTCCTTCCAGGCAGACTTCATCCTTGTCTTGACCATGGGCATAGTAGACTTTGCTTAGGCCTTGCCAAAGTTGGGCAGACTTGCTCTTGGATCATCTGGATCAAAGCCCTATTTTTTCTCTTTCTCTTGCCTTTTACTCTTGGAGGTGCAAAACTTTGAATCTGAAGATAAAACGTTGACACCATGACTTGTGGAACCCTGGCACTTTCTAAAAATTAAAATTACTAAAAATAGAAAAAAACAAAAAGAAAAATTTCTAAAAATAGTAAATCTCGGATTGGTCCAAAGGTGCCAAATATAGAAAAAGCAAAAAGTAGAAAAGTAGAATCCCTAAAAAATAGAAAGTGTTAGAATTGACTCAAAGTAATGGCGTTCTTCATCCTCCAGACCTTCTGAGCACTTTGATGACATCTAGGCACTATTCTGGGCTTGGATTCTCTACTTGGCTTGGATGATTCCTCAAAACTATAACTTTATGAAATTGTAATGCTAAGGAAAAACCCTAAAAAAAACAAACTACTAGGGGTTCCCATTTGCAATGGGGTGATGTGTGAATTAAGTCACAACACATCCTTCCTCAGTTGCAACTTCATGCTTAGGTGCAAGCATGACTTGTGATGCTTTGTGGGCCTCCATCCTAGCTAAATGTTTGATAGGACACCACGTGAATGAACAAATTTCAAACTCTCATTGTTGGCTTCCTCTCTTTGGACTGCTTCTTTAACGACTACACTTTGGAATGGTTTGGTTCATGTTGTCCAAATGGAAACATGGTTGTTTTCTCCTCTAGTTTGTGCTGCTCATAATTTATTGATTCAAGAGATAAAATCTTGACATTAAGATTTGAACAGAAGTCTTGTATGATGCTGGAGAATATGTCTTTATCAATTTCCATCTTACTCTCCTCATTTTTATCAATTTTTTCTTTCTTCAAAACAAGGCTATCTTCATTTTGTTCTTGGTAGACCAACACCTTATCAAAATTGATGTTGATGTTAGCATAAGCACGTCTTCTTCATCTTGTTCAACAAAAGAAGGCAACTTATTAAACCAAAATGTAGACTCTTTTTCTTCACCTCCTCCTTCTTGCTTGTTATCATGTTCTCTAAGGTGATCTTGACATAAGCATTGAAACATTTTCTTCACCTTCAACAAAAAATGGAAGTTAGTTAAACAAGTTAGTCAAAACTTCACATTCAACATCTCTAAATTTCTTTTCAACCTGTTGTCCTATTTGATTATTCTCATCACCCTCTTGCAGCAAGTCTGATTTTCCTATACCACTTGGAGGTTCATCAGCTACAAGTTGCTCTTCTTTTGCCTCAAAAAACTCCTCTTCTTTCCCACTAAACCAGCTACCTTGATAAATAGTAGGTCCTCCTTTGTAAAGGGAAATGATGCTAGGACAAGAAGGCTGATTTGGTGAATGGTTTTGAGAAGTTTCTTGAGTTTCTTGAGGTAGGAAAATCTCTTGAGGAACAGTAGGCCAACTTTGCTCAAGCACATTTTCTTGCAATTGAAAAGTACCTCCAAAACTTGGTATTTCAAATTTAGAACACTTACTTGAGTATTCAGGAGGCTTATCTTGCTTGAAGATTGGAAACTTAGGAGCCTCCTTTTTTGCAGATTGATCTGGAATGCAAGAGGTTGATTGAGATTCCAATCTTTGTACTTGGGAAAATAATAGCTTCATATGTTCTTGTTTGGAAGAAATCTCTTTTGCAAGAGACTTCTCATATTGCTTCCTCTGTGTATCTCTCCTGTTGGTACTGGTAGGATTGGCAAGCCAACACCTCTTGCTGCAGATTGAATTCTTGTTGTCCCTGGATATCATCCAACTGCATATTGAAGTCTAGCAATATGCTTTCGATGTCACCAATCCCCATATTGTCAACATTTTTGGGCTAGCTAGGGAAGTAGCAATGCTGGTTTGTCATAGAAATGACTTCTTGAGATTGATTAAAAGTATGTGAAGGCTCCCAAGAAGATTGAGCAGGGATGGGTGGGTGGCAAGTATATAGAACATGCTGCTCTCTTTGTATAGCAAAGGCATTTGGGGTAAAACTAGCTCCATGCTCAGTTTGATATGGCTGATAAGAGGGAATATGAGCATTCCTTATCCTCTGTTGATAAGATATTTTTCAATCCTTATCCTTTGACTTTGACTTTGACTTCCTTTGACTTTCTTTGATTTTGGCTTTCTTTTGCAGAAAAATATTTTCCTTTTTTTTGTTCTGATTTTTCATGGGGCAATTTTAAATTATATATATATATATATATATGGTAAAAGATGTATTAATCTTTCTTTTGTCCGAATGTAATACTTGCCCATATTTAATAATTATGGCCTAATATAAGTCCTTAAATAAAGGCTAAGTTAAAATACGTCAGCAATTGATAAATGGATTCGATCATGTTGCTCACACTAATGAGGTATTCCCTTGCCACAACCAAGTCTATAAATCTCATTATTTTTTATGAACTCTACTAAGTGTGTAGTGGGAAGTGGTAATGATAATTTCTTCACCAATTTTATTGATTAATTTGAATGATCTTTTGAGTCCTAATGACTTTTATTTTAACTTCAAAAGAGAGTTCAAGTTTTAAATGATCAAGTTGAATAATAGATATATAATGCTTACATTGTTGTTTGGTATCTAGTATATTTCATACTTTGATAGGAAAAATTAGTCATTGCACCTTAGGCAACAATATGCAAACTCAATAAAGGAGAAAACCAAAGATAGGCTTAGATGAACATTAAACCATGGAATCAACTCTAAATTGAATGCCCATTGGGGGGGTATGAATTTAAATGAACCTATGAGTGAGTTTTTGTCCCTATTTCACCTGAGTGGGTGGTAGATGACAAAGAATTGCCTGAGAAACGAAACCTTAAAGGGGTTGCATACCCACTCATGTAGTTACATTAAACCTAGATTAGAAACCAAAACTACATATTCATAACACATGACGAATCCTTTAGTATCTTGATCCCGTGGATACAGGGTATGTAGGCAGTCTGGAAGACGAAGTAGGTCTCCAGTACTCAGATACTAAGGATATAGGATGATTGTATAACCCTCTTCATAAATAAAGAAAAAAAATTTTAATCAAGGATATCTCAGAAAACTGAAACAAGTCATTGATGCACGCAATGCAATTTTGTGTAGTTTCGGAAGTCATTAAATTGGCCTTGGATGATGTACGTAATGCAATTTTGTGTGGTTTCAGAAGTGTTAAATTGGCATTTGTAGCAGGGGCGGTTCCCTTTGACCTCGCCCTGTACCACAACAAGGGATGCGCCAAGGGCGCTGCCCCCTATACCCCGCAAGGGGTGCTGCCCCTCAACCACGTTGGGGGTGTTGCCCCCTGACCCTGACAAGGGGCGTTGTCTCCAAATCCCCGCAAGGGGTGCTATGATGTCTTGCTGAATTCTTATTTATTCAATTTGATTTACTACTGCTAACTTTGGAAAGATTAAGAGATTTCAGTGATAAACCTTCGAAATAGGGAAATTTTTTTTATTAATGATTATAATTGGAAATTTAATAAGTGATATGCTTGGCTGTATAAATCCAATGAAGTGTTGAGTTTTGTGAATGTTAATTCTCAAATGATATCGATTTGTATATTGGCTGTGGTAATTGTGAGAGACAGATGATCCTCTCTGAGATGATTAAACTCGACCCTTAGCCATCTATATATCTCGCAATTTGGAAGTGATTTGGTGGAATCTCTGGGGTTCGCGTACTTAGCTCTGAAACAGAGTTCGCTTCTTCTGGTTTGTATCTTCTATGTTCAAAATGGAGGCTTTGTTCTGCCTTATGTTCTACTTCTATCTTCTCATAATCTTTGATGCCATCAGATCCTTCAATCGCCTTTCTTAAATATGTTCCTGAAAGATCACAACCCTTCCCATCGACTAACCTTGATGAAGGATCACGTCTCTTTAATCTTTGGTGAAATATCGCGTCTCTTCTATCTGTCTCAGGGAAAACATTCGATTAGTGTCCTGCTAATTATAAATATTTTTAGTTCGATTTGTTAATATATCATAAAAAATATATCTCTATATAAGGATGTGTATAAGATGTATATATATATATATATATTATACCTTTGATAATTTTACCATCTAAACATTATTGTTGAAGAATTGAATAAATTGCTATAATAAAGATTATTACTTATCTTTTAATGGGGACATTACAAGTCTCCCCCTCTTGGATTTGCTTGTCCTCAAGCAAAATGCAGTATCTTCTTCCTTTATATACTCGTATTTGTCTATATGAGAGAGAAAGATTGTAACAATTGTTACATTTAATCTCTTTAAGTTGTTTGGATACCTCACCTTTGGAGTGTAACCAGCTTTAATCAAGAGAAGGGTTGTAACAATTGTTACAACTAAACCTCCTCGAATCTTCTAGGTACCCCATTCCTGGAGTGTACTGGCCTTGATCTTGAGAGAAAGGTTGCAACAATCGTTACAGCTAGACTTCCCCAAATCTTCTAGGTATCCATTCTTGGAGTATACATGGTTTTAATTTGGAGAAAGGTTGCAACAATCGTTACAACTAGACTTTCTCAAATCTTCTAGGTATCCATTCCTAGAGTATACCTAGCCTTACTCTGCGAGAAAGGTTGCAACAATCATTACAACTAGACTTTCTCAAGTTTCTAGGTTCCCCATTCCTAGAGCATCCCTAGCCTTAATCTGGGAGAAAGGTTGGAACAATTGTTACAACTAACTTCCTCGAATATTCTAGTTACTTGGGTAACCTAGAGAAGGATTGTAACAATCGTTACAACTATCCTCCTCCTAGGCTATAAGTAGATCTGTCTTAACTTTATATTTCTACAACATCATTCATCATTTTTTTCTCAAGGATGGTTCCTTAACAAAAAGATTGATTAATTACTTATATAAGGAATATTATATGCAATAGTTGGCTTGTCCCTGATCTTTTAGGGTTTTTGCCATTCTTGTCTTTGTTTATTTCTGAAAGCCTCAATAGTTTTTTTCTTTCCCCATGTAGCATTGTGTTCAGGGAGTCCTTTCCACTTAATTAGGAACTCAGTGATGACCTTGTTTCTTAACTTCCTCTCTCTAGTATCCATGATGAATTCCGGTTCTAGGGTGAGTTGCCATTCCTCATCTAGTGGAGGTAACTCAGTGCAAGGAAGAACTTGTTGCCCAAGGACCTTTTTGAGCCTGGATAAATGGAAAACATTGTGCATCTTACTATACTTTGGTAGCTCTAACTCATAAGCAACCTCACCTATCCTTCTTACAATTCTGTAGGGACCATAGAATCATGGCCTTAGCTTCTCAGACCCATTCTTTTTGATTGATGTCTGCTTGTATGGCTGTAACCGTAGAAAGACCAGATCTCCAATTTCAAATGTCCTTTCAATGCGATGATGATCAACATAGATTTTTTGTTGGTGCTAAGCTTGATGCAAGTTCTCCTTAACGGTCTTCATGAGATCAATGTTCTTTTGTACGAAGTCCTGAGCGCTTTGCACCTTGCTCTCTTGGGTGACCAAATGTCCAAATGAAGGAGCATCATATCCATATAAAGCCTTGAAAGGGCTCATTCCAATGGACATATGATGGGTGGTATTATAACAATACTCGCCCAAGTGTAGCCATTTTAACCATGCTGTCTGTTGTTCTATTACATAATTCCTTAGATAGCCCTCTATCCATTTGTTAACTATTTTTGTTTGCTCATCTGTTTGAGGGTGGTAACTTGTACTCTGAGTTAGATTTGTCCCTGCTAACCGGAATATTTCCTGCCAAAATTGGCTAAGGAATTTACTGTCTTTGTCACTGATGATTGTTTTGGGTACCCCATGAAGACAAAAAACTTCTTTAAAGAACAATTTTGCTACTTGAGATGCTTTGTATTCTGATGAAATGGAAAAGAAATGGGCATACTTGGAAAGTCTATCCACCACCACATAAATATTATCTCTTCCATGTACCTTGGGTAGTCCCGTTATGAAGTCCATTGAGATACTTTCCCACTTTTGGTTGGGAATGGGTAGGGGTTGTAGAAGGCCTGCTAGATGATTCTGCTCCGTCTTATTTTGTTGGCAAGTCATACACTCTTGTATATGTTTGAGTACATCACTCTTTAATCCTTCCGTGAATATACTTCTCTAATCTCTTTATATGTTTTGTAGTATCCTTGGTGACCCGCCAAGGGGCTATCATGGAACTCCTTAATAATCCGGTTTGTTATCTTTGAATGTGGGACAAGCAATATTCTACCCTTATATAAGATGAGGTCATCCCATACCTTGTATTCCTCATTTGGCATTCTTCCTTCCAAAATCTCAAAGGCTTGTGCATCTTTGGCATATTCGGCAACAATATCATTAAGGTCGTTTTGATGCAAGAAGTATCGTAGGCTATTGTGATTTGTTTTGATGATAAACCTCCCACAAACTAGATATTGTCGGAATTTTGCTAAGGCGTGCATAATTGCCAACAGTTTTTGTCATAAACTGAGGAGTGCTTTTCTGCCTCAGTGAGCTTGCGGATTTCAAAGGCTATAGGGTGTTTCTTTTGCATGAGTACTGCTCTGATTTCTTCTCCGGAGGCATCACATTGTAGTTCAAATGGTAGTGTGAAATCGAGGATGGCAAGGACTGGGCAAGTACTCATGGCCCCCTTGAGATGTTCAAAAGCTTGTTGTGCTTGGTCATTCCACAAAAAGGCACCTCTTTTTGTCAAATCTGTGAGAGGAGCAGCCAACTTGGAGAATCCTTTAACAAAACGCCTATAATAGCTGCACAATCCCACAAAGCCTCTAAGTTGAGTCAAGGTCTTTGATTTGGTTCATTCTTTGATGGCTTTGATCTTCTCTTCATCCATGCCTACTCCTTCCGCATTGATTTTATGACCCAAATAGAGTATTTCTTCTAGTCCAAATTCACATTTTGACATCTTTGCAAAAAGAGATTCTGATTCCAGAATACTTAAAACTTCCTCAATGTGGTGAAGGTGCTCTTCCCATGTCTTGCTATATATCAAGATATCATCAAAGAAGATTAGCAGGAACTTCCTTAACTGTTGGCTGAAAATCTGATTCATGCATGATTGGAAAGTGGCTGGTGCATTAGTGAGTCCAAAGGGAAAAACTAGGAACTCAAAATGCCCATAGTGGCACTTGAATGTTGTTTTAGGTACATCCTCCTTCATCCTGATTTGGTGATATCCTGAACGTAAATCAATTTTGGAAAAATATCTTGCTCCATGTAACTCGTCGAAAAGCTCGTCAATTCTTGGAATTGGATATCGGTTCTTGATAGTCTTTTGATTTAAGGCCCTATAGTCTATGCACATTCGCATAGTACCATCCTTCTTTTTGACTAAAACCACATATGATGCAAAGGGACTATTGCTTGGTTGAATATGCCCCATTTCTAACAGCTCTTTAATAGTTTTCTCAATCTCCTCTTTGAATTTCCGGGGATGCCTATAAGGGGTGGTTATCACCGGCTTTGCTCCTTCTAATTCTATGGAGTGTTCAAATCCCCTTTTTGGAGGGAGACTTGGGGGAATATCTCCAAAGATCTTCTTGTGTCTTCTTAAAATTGGTTGGATATCAACATGAATAGCTTGCTCTTGAGAGGGTGACTTATCTAACACCATGCATTGAGCTATACATTCCCCTTGGTCGTGCCTTACAATCCTCTCCATTCTTTTGCATGATACCACTTTGGGAGGTCCAACCGGTAATCCCTTTAATGTAACCTCTTGCCCTTGATGTTTGAAGCATATTTCCATGTTGGGGTTATCCATGGTGAAGCGTCCTAGGGAGTTTATCCAATGCATCCCCAAGATCACATCATTTTGCAGGTTTACAACATAGAAGTCTCCTTTTATGGTATGGTCCCCCAATTGGATTTCTAATTGAGGAATGATCTGATTGCTTTGATCCATGGATCCATTTGCTAGAGCTACCTTGAATCCATTGAAATTTTGAGTCTATAGCTTCCTTCTTGATACCAAGTTTTTGCTGATAAAGTTGTGGGAAGCCCCACTATCTACCAATGCAATGATTTTCTGCCTGTTTATTGTTCCCTTGATTCGAAAAGGTCTATGTTCATTTGTTTGGGAAATGACTGCTAAGGTCCCTTGTTCTTTCGGTTCTCTTCTGGATCTTTTGGTAGGATTCTCTTCATCCGATGCTTCTTCCATTTTATGCAATTGTCCTCTCTTACATTGATGGTTTTCTTACCTTGGCTCCTTGCACCTAAAACATCTGTTTTTCCTCTTTAATTCCTCCTTCAATTGGATGGCCTCCTTCTTGCTGCAATAATGCCCTTGTCCCCATGGTTCATAGCAAAATTAGCAAGATCTTCCTTTAATATCTTTTCCTTGATCTTGTTTAGGTGGTGGCTTGGATGAGGAATTCCTTGCTTTTTGTTTTGAAGTATTGTTTTCAACCTTCATGGCCTTCTGGATTGCCCCCCCCACTGTTTGTGGCTCAAGTGGGTTTACTATGTTTTTGATTGGTTCTTTGAGTCCTTCGATGAATAAGTAGGTAAGCCTTCTTTGAGATAAGTCGGGAACCATGACTGCTAGTCTTTGGAACTCGTTTGCAAATTCTTCTACGGTTCCATATTGTTTAAGTTGAGTGAGCTCTTTGAAGTACCACTCGGGGTGTCTTTGATCAAATCTATTGATGAGTGTTTGCATGAACTCACTGTATGTGACTACATTGTGATGGCCTTTGGTAATTAGTCCATGATGCCACCAATCGTGAGTGATTCCTGATAGGTGGAGAATGGCAAATTTAATAGCACTTTCTTCTGTCAGCGGGCTGAGGGATAAGTAAGTATTGAGTTTTTGGACCCATGAGCGTGCAGTAAGCTTCTCGATTTGTCGAAGTAGGGTAAGGACATCTTACTAATTCTTGATTTCAGGTCTTTGTCAGAATGGTGCTTTCTTCTACTCAGCTTAGTTTGGGCTTTAACCTCATAGTATTCCTTGAATGGTATGTACTTCTTAAATGCAGGGTCTAATGCAGCGTATGCTTGAGCAATGTCTTCTACGCTAGTTGCATTAGGCTCTTCTTCTTTGATGACATTTTCACTTGGAATGAATGGGGGCATGGTGGGTCTCAACGTAGAGCTTTGAGTTGAATGCTCATTTTCCGAGTGGTGTGAAGGTATCTCTCTTCTTTGGGCGACCTTTTCATGAATGTTATTGCTATTTATGTTTTGAAGGGCCTGAAGTATCATTTGATTAGTCTCCTGAAATCTTGTGTTGGTCTGTTCCATGAAAGTTCAGAACTCATCCCTCATGGTGTCGCTCCCTAGTGCGTTGTTCTTGGTGCCTCTGTGGTTGTATGGTTGCATGATTTCCCATGAATTGGCAAGAAAGTGGCTCTGATACCACTATGATGTCTTAGTGAATTCTTATTTATTCAATTTGATTTACTACAGATAACTCTGGAAAGATTAAGAGATTTCAATGATAAACCTTCGAAACAGGGAAAAATTTCTGATTAATGATTATAATTGGAAATTTAATAAGTGATATGCTTGGTTGTATAAATCCAGTGAAGTGCCGAGTTTTGTGAATGTTAATCCTCAAATGATATCAATTTGTATATTGGCTGTGGTAATTGTGAGAGACGGATGATCCTCTCTGAGATGATTAAACTCGACCCTTAGCCATCTGTATATCCTGCAATCTGGAAGTGATTTGGTGGAATCTCTAGGGTCCGCGTACTTAGCTCTGAAACAGAGTTCGCTTCTTTTGGTCTGTATCTTCTACGTTCAGAATGGAGGCTTTGTTCTACCTTATCTTCTACTTCTATCTTCTCATAATCTGCGATGCCATCAAATCCTTCAATCGCCTTTCTTAAATACGTTCTTGAAAGATCACAGCCCTTCCCATCGACCAACCTTGATAAAGGATCACGTCTCTTTAATCTTTGGTGAAATATCGCATCTCTTCTATCTATCTTAGGGAAAACATTCGATTAGTGTCTTTCTAATTATAAATATTTTTAGTTTGATTTGTTAATATATCATTAAAAATATATCTCTGTATAAGGAGGTGTATAAGATGTTGAAGAATTAAATAAATTGCTATAATAAAGATTATTACTTATCTTTTAATGGGGACATTACAGGTGCTGCCCCTTGACCTCATTAGGGGCGTTGCCCCCAGACCTGCATCAAATTCAATTGAATTACCAAATCCTAGTGGAACCAACCACCACAGTACAACCAAAGCAACTAGTCAAGGGGATTGCAAGTATGTAGTCAGAATGCAAAGGGAAATTCTTTCAATATTTTATCTCACGGGGGTGGCTTGGCGTAGAGATGACCGAGACTACCAGGCAAGAGTTGGTAGACTACATTCAGAAGTCATAAGAGCAGCTGTTCGCCAAGCACACTCAAAGAGACATTGGGTGAGAGGGAGCAAGTATTGGCTGAGAGGTACCCTGTTTTTTGCTTTCACACATCTAGAAGATGACTACTTTGTGGGGGAGATGATGTAGTCAGTCGAGAGTGTACTTGGCCGGCCATGAATCATAAGTAAATAATACTTTAGTTAATATTAATAATTCATGTACTTGTGTTATGTACCTATCATGTTAGTTACATTTCTCGGGAATTAAGTTTCTGACAAAGTAATTAGTTGTAATGAAGGGACGCAACGGTCGGTCTTTCAACCACCGCCAGCGTACTATATGTACTTGAGTCATGTAGTTAGGAGAGATGGTTACTATTGCTATGATTATTCATTTTATGATTGTAATGGCATACATTCTATCAATAAAGACAAGTGTGATCATTCTGTGCATTATCTTCTAGTATGTATGTTATGTTCTCCAAGTTATCTCCATTTACTCTCATAGTATGTTGTAATTCACTCCCGTGAGTAAAAAATAACATTAAGACACTTGTCATGATCTTATTTAATCCTATGTCTCATGTTGGCTATATAATGAAGTGTTCTCATTTGTAAATGCATTCCGTTACATTGCATTGCATATTGATCACATTTGATCTAATATTATTTTGCATCCATTATTGCAAGTTTATGCTCTTGCTTTTCTCTTTTGTAGAAGGTTATTTTTGGTTTTGCAGGTGATATTGGGAGCTTGAGTCCTTGAGTGACTCTAACAACACCTAAACTTGGAATATAGAAGATAGATTCAAGGATCGCCTAGGCTTGGAAGTAGTGCTTCAAGAATTGACCATTAGTAGTTAAAGGGTCTTCTTCCCCTGCATTGGTTTGTAGCCTACAGGTTTTATCCATAAGGATTTCAGCAATTTGGAATGAACCTAACCATAACCTATCAAACTTTCCATGTTCATCCTTTCTCTCATGGGCTTCATCTAGGACCATGTCAAAGATGTGGAAGGATTTCACTTAGGCTCTTTTGTAAAACCAACATTTGACTGTATCATTATTTTTTACAAAATGCTCAATAGTAAGGTCTCTTTTTTCTTCTAGTTGCTATAGCTATAGAAGTCTAGCTTGTAGCCTATCATCTATATTAACAAAATCATTTAGAAATTGGAGAGCATAAATTTTTAGATTAAATGGGAAGATAGGATCAAGTCCATAGACTAAGTGGTAAGGTGAAGTACGTAAAGTATTTTTAACTCTTGTCCTATCAGCCCACATGGCATATTTCAATTGCATATTCCACTCCCTAAGTTTTTATTTCAACATTTTTTTGATAATGTCTAATAAGCTTTTGTTTGTTGACTTGGCTAGACCATTATCTTATAGGTAGTACTTAAACCTGAAAATTTTAGAATTATCCTGTAATAAAAATCCCAATTAGAAATTTCAATGAAGAGAAGACATGCAATCACACCACATATAAACTAAGTTGTTGGGTTTGCTTGCTTATCCCCCGTACCTGCAAGGGTTCAATTTGGGTGTGGATTTGTGGCGGATCCGACCCCGGGTACACTCAAGGTTTCGCTCCTTAACCTTTTTATTTAGCCAGGGCTCGTGGAAACTTATGATTTGTTACTGCTCCCCCCTCCTTCAGAGTGGTTGGTCGTAATCCATTTGTTTGTAGAGAAGCGTACTTCTGATTTTTTTCAACTTTTTTGTGCTGCAAAAATTTTAAATATTCCGTTAAACCTGTTTTCTATGTGCTACTGAAATAAATTCTTTTAATTTGAAGGAAGCTTTCATATACCTTTCTTGTGCCATATTTTTTATTAATATTATCAATATTCATCTTATTTATATATCAAATCGTTTGATATTAATTTTATAGTTTATTTGTATTAGAAGGTAAATGTTTTGTCTCTAAATTATTTAATATTTAAAAATAATTATTAATATTCATATTTTTAAATTTTATTTATTAATTAATTAATTATTTATTTTATATAAAAGATATTTGAAATAATAATTTGTATGGTCTTATGTAACTACTTAGTGCTTATTTGTTGATGTTTTTAATGGAGGAATCAATATCTAGTGAGACCCACAAAGTGAAGTCCTAATGCACACCATTAGAACCTCAATCCACACAAACACATACTTGAATTATTTGAATTCTTTGAACAATATTACATTCAGAGACGGTAATTTTATTTGAAATCTTTGAATCATTGTGATACTCTCTATAAACAAACGATTAAGCTATAAAATTTCCGAACACTAAGATTATTAAATAAATTAAATATCATATAATTTAATAATTAAAATATATTTTTTAATATAAATAAAATTATTATTAAATAAACTTGAAATATAATAATATAAATTATTTTAAATTTTATAATTAATTTTTGGGTGATTAAATCATTTATATCGTTATAGATTGATTTACTAAAATTTTATTATGTTTATTTTTGTCCTTATTATCAAATTTAAATTATGAATATGAGGTATTTAAATATTCTATTTATTGGCAATTATTAGTATCATTGTTCTTATAATTAAAAACATAATTTTGAACGTGTTTATATATATATATATATACATGTTCTCATACTCGTACCTAAGGAAATTTTTTTATTGTACTGCATATAAAGTGCGAAACATACTCTTGAGGAGATTCTTGATTGAGTGATGGGGGGGGAAAGGGGTTGGGGGCGTCTCTTGGTGCATTCTTTTGATCTGTTTGCTAGTGCTCTTCTTTCCTTGGATCTTTTTAAGGTTCCTTTGCTAACATCATACAACTATTCATCTTGGCATCAACATGCATGGAGTTCCCTAATGAATCAAGGTCACTCTCTATATGTTGAGAATAAAATACCTAAACCTAAAGATGATGATAAAAAGATAAAATGGATAATTGAACATAAAAAAGCTCTTGGATGTCTTCGTAACTTAAATTCTCAATATCTATTGTGTCAAATTGAATCATGTAAGGATTCTCATGAAGCTTGGAACAAATGGAAAATAGTATTGAAGTAGGATTTTTTCACCATTTCAATCAATTCAAAGACTCTAGGACAGCACAAGGGAGAATTCTCAATTAAAAATCAAAGCATTCATACTTTGGTTCTCATAACAGAAACAAAGTCTTCTTTTCATTCTTTTGCAATTGTGTTAGTAGTTTTCAGCGCCATTGCAAAGGAAATATTAAAAAAAAGTATTGAAGTAGGCTTTTTTCACCATTTCAATCAATTCAAAGACTAGGACAGCACAAGGGAGAGTTTCTTCCACCATGGAACTACATGAGTATGCAATTGAGCTTAAAATGGTGCTGTCAAGTGGTTCACACAATGTGTAAGACACTCTACTTGATAACATGAACATCTTATATTTGAAGGTCAATGAAACAATCATAGTGGGAATTCGTTTGGCTACCAAGTAAATGGAAAATGGTTTAATTCAAGCTGCTCCCTTTTAGGTTGCATTTCAATAACTGGAGTTGGTTATAACATGTTCGAGGCAATATGATTTGCATTCTTTTGATCTATTTGTTAGTGCTCTTCTTTTCCTTTGATCTTTTTAAGGTTCCTTTGCTAACATCATACGACTATTCATCTTGGCATCAACATGCATGGAGTTCCCTAATGAATCAAGGTCACTCTCTATATGTTGAGAATAAGGTACTGTTGGTGTACGTTTTATCATCCACCGAACACTTTAGAATAAAATGTCCAAAGACACTCTATCCTCTCTTGAACAAAGTCACCGTGTATGCTAAGATTGCGAGAAGATCATATGGCGACTCCAAGGTTTCATTCGTCAGGTCATCACACGTGGATAAGCTCAATGGGCGTTGTGATATGCTGATAATACACAAAGGGACTTACGTTAAGGAATTTCTCACAAGTTTGGGACTTAGACGGATTTATCATTGAAGGCTTCTTCGGTTGGGACTTTCAGTTTGGATCTCAAAAAAAAAAAAGGGCAAAAGATGAGGGTTTGGAGGTTCTAATCTATCCCTAGGAATTCAAGAGATAGCAGAGATCAGGTGAAACGAGTAACCATGCTTTGTTTCGCCTCCCTGGGACAACTACGCAAAGTGGGTGTTACATCCCGATTGTATAGCTACTAGGCTATTAGTATTGGATAAGGATTATGTGTTTGTAAAGACAATTTTATGAATGAATAAAGATATGATGCACCTTGTTATCAATATGAGTTTTGTACATTAATGATTGTCTCACTCTTATGTTGTTCAATTGATGTTAATCATGGTGAAAACGTGCATTATGAGGTTAATGTATGATGTTATATCTTGCGAAGTTTATATATACTGCTATTGTTGTGAGCATTTGATTGCCGTGAATTTATGACTGTGAATGTAGGTATGAGAACCAGTCCTCCAGGCAGAGGGGAAATATCACTTGGGAGAGGGGCTTGGTCGTTTAACCGGTAATGTTAATCAGTTGAGCATACACACACATCATGAAGGGTATAGAGGAACCAAGTCAGATAAGTTAGTCTTGATAAGTCATCTATAGGCTTTAGGAGTTTGATTTACTTCTTTGTGCTTTGTGAGTAATGATTGTTTAATATCAGACTTACTATACTGTGACCCCTTGTATGAATGATGTGATAGATATGTGTTAAAGGTTGAGTGGGTATGTATACACATGTATACATTGTGTACACGTATCTATATGTATAGACATATCGATACATACGTACGTTAAGCAAATGGATATGCTCATACGCATGTGTTGACATGTATATACGCATACATATGTATACACAAGAGTACATATGGTTATATGCATGTATATACGTACACACCCCACCTAATATCTGTGGTGAAAATAATATTTTAATATTATTGTCTAGGAAATTTACATAGATATGTATGTATAAATGTATATATCAATAATGTGATTATATTTTATGATATATACATAAATACATGTGTAAATATATATATATATATATTATATATATTTTCTAAAGTATAAAATATATGTATTAATATTAAGGTAATATATGCATATATATAAATATACATTATTAAATATTTAAAGTGAAAATATTTATAAACTCCAAATTGGAAATATTTGTAAATATTTAAATGAATAAATATTGAACTCCAAAATAATAAAGTTAAAAGATTTAAATCTTTTAACATATACAAGTTTATTAAAGTGGACTAATAATAGAAGATAGTCGCTAGTCTTGAGCAAAATATGAAACTTCATAAAGTATCGAACCTTTTTATGAATCAAATATTGGATGTAAACATTTGAAAAATAAACAAAACTTAGCTGAGAGTTTTCACGTGAAAATGAGGAAAGCTTCAACGTAGCAAAAATGGGGGAAACTTTCAAAACTGGAAAATAGGGAATGCCAACCAATGTTTCTATCTTGTAACAAGTTGAGGCTTGACAAAATCGCAGCAAAATGAGTCATTTATTTGTATGCACCAGGCAAAGACGTTTTTCCTGTAGGTGGCGATTTTTGAGTTTAAAGTTCAAATTTTCTGCAATTGCTGGCTCCATGAAGGTCGATTCACTCCTTTTTGAGGTGACATAGGGTTTAGCTGCTTGCCAAGTGACATTTGACTGGGTATATGCGCCTTGTTGTCATTCTACATGCCCAAAATGAAGGAAATAGTTGCAATTACGGGCCTATAAATACTTTCCCAGCCATTCATTGAAAAATATCCTTGTGCAATTTGTCCTATGTGAATTTGAGAGCTTTCTTGCCCAATTTCCAAGCTGCTGTGTTGTTTTCTAATGCTGTATTTCATCATTTTTGCTGAGAGTGTGAGAACTAGAAACCTTTATCAACTATAGATAATTGACTGTGCTAAATCCCTTAGAATAGTGAATTAACAACTTCTATTAGGGAAGTGTTAATTAAGAAGAGTGATTTGAAGGAGTCATTTACATTGAAAGAGATATTTTGCAAAACAACCATCTTCAATTTGGGAATTTCTGGAAGTTGCTGACAGAACAGTGCTGGGAAAGGAGCTTATTATAATAGGCATGTTATCTATTTAGTAATTCTTGTCTGAATGTTGTTCTCTTTTATTCTTGAGTTTGCTATTTACAATTAGTATGATATATCCAAATAGTTCATAGCAAATCAATAATGTTTTGATGAACTTTCATTAAGAATAAATGCATGAAGAATTTCATTGTATTTGAAGGGCAATGAATGAGGGAAACCAATTGCAATTTAGGGTGAATGTTTAGGAAATTCAATACATTTTAATGGTAGTTTTAAAGAAGGATTTATGGATAAAAGGGTTTAAGAAGGGAATCAATTGTTTTAAAAAGCTTAAGGGTAGCTTTACTTAATATGCATTATTTTATGAAGGGTTTTTATGTGCATTTGATTGTGTTTGCAATTTTGTATGATCTCTATATATGGAGAATACGTAGAGTAATTAATATCTATTAGGAACGAAATGATGTCAAACCAAGTATGATCTTTAGCTTATGTTATTAGGTTAACTCTGACAAGCTTCACTTCTATGATAAAGATTTCCGAAATCAGGAGTTAGGATATTAGATACTTGTTTATTGGCTCATTTCTTAGTAGATTGTTTGAGGTAGGAAGTCTGGGGTAAACTGAACCCATTGAAGGAGATAGCCTACACATAGAGTAAGGTAGCCCAAAGTCAAATCGGCCCTGAGTAGTGTAAGTGATAGATGACTTACTTAGTCGTTTACTGAACTAGAATACTATGGCCATAGTAATGTAATGTACCTACATCCTCTTAGATTGGGAGATGATTACATTGTCAGTTCACAGTGATCCAATAAGTACATACTAGTTTGGGATTGTGGGATACAAGAATCTAGTTATGTAGGACACACCACTATGCTCAGTTGGTTAACATAATCGGTTACTCAACCAATCTCTTCGACGAAGGGAGGGCCTTTCATTGAAAAATGAATGTGCAGGGGACTGCAATATTAATCCGTGGTTGGCGGAAAAGCACCCAAGTGATGTTTCTCCTCCACAATTAGACGTCTAAAGAACCAAGATTTGAAAGGGAAGATCCTGGACTGTCTTACTTTTGTTACGAGGCTCAGACTCGGTGAGGGTGACTCGACTCGGCAACTAGGAACTCGAACTCGGCACAGACTCGGCAAAATGAAAAAAAGTTGAAAAAACCCTAGAAGTTTAGAGATTTTTAAGGATTTAAAACTTGTTTCAAGCACCCTTTATTGAATAAAACACAAGTAAAAGCAAATTTGATCACATGCACAAGTATACAACGATCACATAAGTATAAAGTACACAAATTGTAGTTGCGTTGTTGAAGGAAATAGCATACTTAGATATATAAAATTAGTCAAATGTATACAAAACTCATGGAATATGAAATCCATGACATTAAATGTTCCAAACAAATATGAAATATCAAAACAATAACTACAAGTCTATGGCTCAAAGGAGTTTGCATCCTTCCTACGAAGGCATCTAAGGTGGGTCCTAGATGATGTAGCAACTACAACCATAGTCTCTGCTTGTGACTCCATGCCACCCTCACCAACATTAGTTGTGGATGTGTTTGCTCATGCTTTAGCCTCCTCTGCCATGGCTATAGCCTCAACCTCTCTATTTGCCCGGTCAACCCAATCAAGGTCCTTGTCACTAACACAAGTATACATCGATCGTATAAGTATAAACACAAATTGTAGTTGAGTTGCCCAAGGAAATAGCACACTTAGATATATAGTCAAAGACTCAAATGTATACAAAAATCATCGAATATGAAATCCATGACATCAAATGTTCCAAACAAATATGAAATATCAAAAGATTCAAAACAATAACTAGAAGTCTATGGCTCAAAGGAGCCTGCATCCTTCCTACGAATGTGTCTAAGATAGGTCATGGATGATGCAATAGCCATAATATCAAATATTAGGGAAATTTCCCTAATGGGGTTGAGGGGCAGTGTCCTTTGTGGGGGTGTAGGCGTAGTACCTCTAGTGGGGTTGTAATGTCCCCGTTTTTAGCACTTAACTTTTCAGTGATTGGTAGCCTATTCTCAGTGTGCTGTCGGCTGGTCAGTGGCAGAATTAGGGTTTCCAGCTGTTTGATGGGTTCTCTTGAAGATTCAGGGTTTTGCTTGTTGGAATTTGGTTGTTTGGATTCTGGATTCCTTCTGGGTTTTCAGAAAGCTTCGCAATGGTGTCGCATGCACTTTGATCCGAGCAACTTTCCAAATTTACTATTTTTAGTAAATTCTATTTTTAGCAATGGTCAAGTCAGCATCAGCTCAGCAAGCTTTCCTTTTATGGCAGTTCATTGGGTAATTCTGATTTTTGGCTTAAGGGGTTCTTTTTGGAGGAATAAGTCATTTAAAATTAATAATGTTTTATTTTATAAAATAACCCCTTGTCCTAGTAATATGACTTTAAGTTGTTTTAAAAAGGGGGACTTTGAGGGTGGTCATCTCATGGGGAATTATTTTGATATTTCTAAAGTAAAAAATACTTCTTGGAGAAAGGGACGCCGTTTTATGAAGAGGGGAATTTTAATAAAGTCAAGATTGAACATTATGAAAGGGGGCACCCAAATGGAGGGAAAAGGAGTCAATTCAAATTTGAAATTAGGGTTTGTTTTCTAGAAGCTTCTGGAGGGCCTTCTCAAAGTTATAAAAGGGAGCCTTGGGACTTCATTTATTATCTGATATCTTGAGTAATGTTATGCTGCCGAAATGGTGTTGGACTGCTTCGAGAAATGAATGCCTCCTAGCTTGGCTCAACTTCGTGCTTGAGAGATAGCACCTAGTGGAGAGGTTTGCTTGCTTTTGAGTGATTTTGTAGTGAGTTTGCATTGTAGTTGTTATCTCTTCATTGTAATCCTTATATTTGCAAAATAATCAAAAATCTGGAGTTGCCAGTTTTGTGTTGCAGATTGGTGTTTTGTCTCATAAGTCTTGGTACGATTTTATTCTGGTTCTGGGTAGTCTACCCATGCTTTTGCTAGTTGAGGGCGCCCCTTTATGAGAAGTTTGGGAATTTATGATGAAGTCTTTAATTTTTTAGAGCTAAGATGCCCCTCCTTACAGCCGTACCATTTTGTTTTCCTTGGGATTCGTGTCAGAAATTATTAAGGGATTTTTGTGGGGGTTTTCCTGTCCAAGCTTGGTCGCCATCCTTCTAGTGGTGTTCTGCATTTAATTTCAGGTCAAAAGGGTCAGAAATGAGTAAGTTATGAGCAATTTGATAGGGTTCTGTAGTGCTGATTCTGTTATTCAAGTTGCTGATCAGTCATATCAGTTTGCATATAGGCTGTCATTTGAATTGGGTTGGTGTTGGGAAGTCTTAATAGCTACTATGGAAGACACATTTAATGTTGCAACAATTTAAAGAGTTCTAATTTCTGATCTTGCAGGCATTCTATATTACATTGTAAGTTGAACAGTAATACTGTCAGCATTTCTCTTAATCTTGTTCTTCCTACTTTGTAATGCCCACTGAATAAGTGGAAGAGGCTGGCTTGCCGCCTGTTTGCTTTGAGTTGCATTGTAGTTTTCAATATCTCCACCATATGGTCGCCTCATTTCCATTCTGGATTGGGTAGCACATACTTGGTGTTGAGTTACTTTCAGGATTGTAATAGATAGGGATCCTTTGACCTTATGATCGTCCACCTTGGACACATTCTTGGTTAGAGTTGCTTGTTCTGAAATGCATAAGATCCTTTGACCATATGCACGCCGTCACCTGGCGCATTCTTGGTTAGTGTTATTTCAGTTTGTGCATTGCATTGAGATCCTCTGACCACATGCTAACACCTTGCCCATCTTAGGATCCTAGTGTACATTCTTGGTTAGAGTTGAATTTTGCATTGTTTAGTTATTTGCTAACCCTAACGGGTGCATGTTGTTTGTAATCACATTAAAAAAAAAAGAAAAATTTGGCTCGGTATATTTCAGTGGTATCAAAGCCAAGGTCCTGCCATTCTGTGAAAGTAGTCAATGATTTAATTGTCAGATGAGTGACAGAGATACCAGACACTACGTACAGAGAGAGATGACTACAGAGAAGTCTCTACTTGACTTAATGCATGAACTGTTTACGCTAATGAAGGATCCTGACATAAGGTGGGGAATCAGAAAGATTTATGCTAAGTCTGAAAGTCGCGATAGAAAGGTGCACATGTCACATCAGAATGATCGTGAGCTTGATAAAGATACCTTGGCAAATGAGGAGTTAAGGGTAGAGCCCCATAATACTTCCCTTGACTTGCATGTAATAGGAAGTGATGAAGATCAGCTCGATGAAAAGAACATAACAGTCTTGAGTCCTAATAAGGATCCAACCTATGAAGGTCTTGAAGCTACGGGCTTCGCAGAAGATTTCAGTAGTACTGTTCTATGGGGTGAGTTTGCTGAAGAAGAGCAAGTAGGAGGAAATATTGTTGGTGCCTTTGAATCAGCCCTTGACCATTGCCAAAGTGATAATGTTGGTAATGATTCCAATAGGATTGTACCACCTCGTGTTGAAGATTTGGTGATGGATAGTTTTCCTCTTGTTGCTGTCCAAACTCCTCAAGAGTTTTCACAAGAAGAAATTATGACAAGTGATCAAGGAAAGCTCTTTGGTATGCATATGATTGCTAAAGATGAGATCAGAAATATACCTATAGAGGGTGGTTACATTGAAGGAAAAGGGGATGAAGTTTTCAAAACATCTAACATTGAAGATTCTTTATTTCACTATGACATTGGTGACTTGGGTGAACGTGGGTTTGATCATCAAACTAAGCCCTTGGAGAGAAGTACTTATGAAGAAATCAATTCAAGTGAGTTACATGGTGACCTATTCAAAGACTCAACACTCCAAGAGAAGCATGAAGAGTACTTTTCTTTTGATCAAAACAATCAGCCTTTTTCCATTTGGGATCCCGGTTGGTTAACACCAAGGTATGATAAAGAACCTTTGTGGGATGAATTTCCCTTTGATCCTGACGAAGATCGAAAATCAGATTTCATTGCAAACTATGAGGTGGCCATTGAAGAGGAAGTTGTCCTTGAAGAAGAGGAGTGTTCAACGAAGCTCCATAATGATCTCTTTGAAGTGGTTGCAGCCACTAAAGAAGAGTATGTCTCTACAGAGACTTTCCGAACAGCGGACAATTGTGATCCATTGAGCAAGTTGGATGCTGCTATAATGTTTGATCAAGAAGATGATAAGGTGGATGAAGAGCTAGAAGACTTTAGGGCTCTTGAAGAAGAAAGTTTTAAAGTGGTTTTAGAATTCAAGGTTGATTTACCAATTCAAGAAGCTGATTGCAAACTTGGGGTCAAAGAATCTGTGAAGTATGATGCCTTTTATGATAATGAGCATTCACCTCTTGTCAATGGTGAAGTTCATGAATGTTGGTGCAGCAATGAGGGCAGCAAAGACAAGGGACAAGGTTCTGATTTTCAGTTGCAGCCTATCAGCAGTTCATCATTTTTGAATTCTCATGATTGGGACAGACAATTCAAGGTGTCCGTTGACAAGGAAGTGCAAGCTCTATCCCTGTTTGATCACACACTTAGCTTGGTTGAAGAATTGTACTGGAGGGCTCAGCTTGAAGAGAGACAAAGAGGAGTGAAAGATGAAGTTGCTCTTTCCAATCTGCAACTTATTAGAGATTCTTTGGAGACCTTGAAATCCGAATACATGCACTTGATTGAAGACCGAGATCATGCCATTGAAGTTGCAAAGAAGAACATTTGTGCTTTTCAAGAAAAGGAGAGTATGGTTGATGAGCTCACTCTGGAGCTCGAATCAACAAAGGACATGTTGAAAGAAATTCAGTTGGCTCTAACAGAGGTTGAAGACCAGTTTGCTGACTTCAAACTTTTCAAGGAGCAAGAGGGTGCACACAGAGTTGAAGAAATCAAGCAAGTGATTGGAGAGCTTGATAGTCTTCAAGCGGAGTTTGATCTTGGAAGTGTCTCAAGAAAGTCGGAAGTTGCATGTGCAGATTTGGAGAAGCAAGATGAAAGAAGAGAGTTTCAAGTTTTTAACAATCCTCTCTTTGAAGTGGGTGCTGAGGAAACTTATGATAATCCTCTTTTTGTGATGGAAGATGAAACATCAGTTGATAATAGCACAAAATGGGATCCTGATGAAGTTTCCCAACACAAGATGGAATGTGATTTTCAGCTTATTGAAGATTTGCAAGCCGAACATGAGGGAGATTCGTTCCTTGCAATTGGCAATCTTCCGCGAAGAACGTTTGAATAAGAATGCTTAAGAAGGATTGAGGATGTAGTCTCCACTTGGGAATTGTTGAATCAAGATGTGACCAGCACCCTTGACATCAAGATGTTGTCCAAACATAGTTTGGTAGCTGTTCATAGTTCCATTACAACAGCAAGGAGTGAAGAAACCAGACTTGTTACTCATGATGTAAGGGAGAAAGGGAGTCCAAAACATGGTGTTTACATGCTAGACAATCCATCCCTTTGGTTGAATGATGTTGTGGCACTTAGTAGTATATTTTGGGAGTTGGATTTGAGATCACCTAATGTTTCATGCTCCAATGTTGTTGAAGCTTTCATGGATTGGTTTCGGAGGTTCATCAGAGGGAATGCCAATTTTGCAAGTGTACACTTGATTTTGACCTGCACTCAGAGATGTGCTATTTTTCCTTTCCGGAGTGTTGGAGCTTATTTTCAATTGGGCATCCATGCTTGGGATTCTCAACATAGGTTGATGGAGCTTATTACTTGTGGAAAGGACTTTCGGAGGGATAAGGATCAAATTTCCATTTTGGTTGGTATTGTTCCCTTCTGTTCCAGCCACTTGATGGTTCCGTTTGTTCATCAACAAATGGATTGGAGAGAAATTTTTAGTATGGGTTGGAAAGATGAACAGTTGGTTGCTCTTGGCATTGATCCTTGGCCAAGACAAGGGCAGATTTTGGGACATGAGCTTGCTGGTTGGAGGTAGACCAGCCACGTTACTTGTGGAGTTACTCTCGTTTGGGAGAGTTTTCCCATCACTACTTGTCAAAGAGGTGGTAATTTTTAGTTGGAGATTGTTCTAGCGTGTTTTCTTGCCATTTTTGAGGCGTTATCTTGCAACTCAATGTTCATTTCATACACTCACTCTTGGAAATTTCATTGGTGTTGCTGTTTTTTCTTGTGTGAAGTACTAAAATCAGATTGCTCTTCGCTGACTTTAGCCTTGAACAGTAGAGACTATTTGTTCCTTCACACCAATTCTATTCTCGGGGTTCATCTTATGGAGGCTTGTGATGTTAACTTTGACAATTTTCTCTCATTGTTGGTTCGGAACTGCGAACTACCACTTGTTTTGATTCATCATTCTGAGACTCATGAGGTTGGAACTATGAGAGTTTTCTGTAGTCTTCAGAGGGGTATCAACATAATTCAGTTGGTGCATAGTAGCTCCATGAGAAGACGTGAGTATGAGTTTGTTGAGCTCTTGCAAAGGATTGTTTTCCTCTTTGCAAGAAGATTTGAAGATGACACTTTTTCCATCAGGGCTTTGTTTGTTATCATGTGGAGGTATGCTGAGGAGATTGATTTTGAGTTGAGTAGCCTATCTTTCTTCTTGCTTAGAATTGTGGTTGACAGTGGTATGGTTGATATTGTTGGCTTTGGGCCTCTTGGACTTGAGGCGTTGCATGATATTGATCTCAGTCCTTTAAGATCTTTCAGTTTGAGTATCGTGGATGGTAACACCTTAGAGTTACAAGGAAGGTTAGTGCAGCATTGGCATGATGTTTTCACAGATATGATCATAGTGGTGCAGCGTCGACATGGTGGGTCCTTCCTGAGACGGACTTGGGAACCTGGGATCATACTTGTTTGGGTATTGATCAGTTTTATATACTCTAGAGTTGTGGTGGTATTACTTGAGGACAAGCAATTTTGGGAAGGGCGGACTGTAATGTCCCTGTTTTTAGCACTTAACTTTTCAGTGATTGGTAGCCTATTCCCAGTGTGCTGTCAGCTGGTCAGTGGTAGAATTAGGGTTTCCGGTTGTTTGATGGGTTCTCTTGAAGATTCAGGGTTTTGCTTGTTGGAATTTGGTTGTTTGAATTCTGGATTCCTTTTGGGTTTTCAGAAAGCTTCGCAATGGTGTCTCATGCACTTTGATCTGAGCAACTTTCTGAATTTACTATTTTTAGTAAATTCTATTTTTAGCAGTGGTCAAGTCAGCATCAGCTCAGCAAGCTTTCCTTTTCTGGCAGTTCATTGGGTAATTCTGATTTTTGGCTTAAGGGGTTCATTTTGGAGGAATAAGTCATTTAAAGTTAATAATGTTTTATTTTATAAAATAACCCCTTGTCCTAGTAATATGACTTTAAGTTGTTTTAAAAAGGGGGACTTTGAAGGTGGTCATCTCATGGCGAATTATTTTGATATTTCTAAAGTAAAAAATACTTCTTGGAGAAAGGGACGCCGTTTTATGAAGAGGGGAATTTTAATAAAGTCAAGATTGAACATTATGAAAGCGGGTGCCCAAATTGGAGGGAAAATGATTAAATTCAAATTTGAAATTAGTGTTTGTTTTCTAGAAGCTTCTGGAGGGCCTTCTCAAAGTTATAAAAGGGAGCCTTGGGACTTCATTTATTATCTGATATCTTGAGTAATGTTATGCTACTGAAATGGTGTTGGACTGCTTCGAGGAATGAATGCCTCCTAGCTTGGCTCAACTTCGTGCTTGAGAGATAGCACCTAGTGGAGAGGTTTGCTTGCTTTTGAGTGATTTTGTAGTGAGTTTGCATTGTAGTTGTTATCTCTTCATTGTAATCCTTATATTTGCAAAATAATCAAAAATCTGGAGTTGCTGGTTTTGTGTTGCAGATTGGTGTTTTATCTCATAAGTCTTGGTACGATTTTATTCTGGTTTTGGGTAGTCTACTCATGCTTTTGCTAGTTGAGGGCGCCCCTTTATGAGAAGTTTGGGAATTTATGATGAAGTCTTTAATTTTTTAGAGCCAAGTCGCCCCTCCTTGCAGCCGTACCATTCTGTTTTCCTTGGGATTCGTGTCAGAAATTATTAAGGGATTTTTGTGGGGGTTTTCCTGCCCAAGCTTGGTCACCATCCTTCTAGTGGTGTTCTGCATTTAATTTCAGGTCAAAAGGGTCATAAATGAGTAAGTTATGAGCAATTTGATAGGGTTCTGTAGTGCTGATTCTGTTATTCAAGTTGCTGATCAGTCATATCAGTTTGCATATAGGCTGTCATTTGAATTGGGTTGGTGTTGGGAAGTCTTAATAGCTACTATGGAAGACACATTTAATGTCGCAACAATTTAAAGAGTTCTAATCCGTGATCTTGTAGGAATTCTATATTACATTGTAAGTTGAACAGTAGTACTGTCAGCATTTCTCTTAATCTTGTTCTTCCTACTTTGTAATGCCCACTGAATAAGTGGAAGAGGCTGGCTTACCACCTATTTGCTTTGAGTTGCATTGTAGTTTTCAATATCTCCACCATATGGTCGCCTCATTTCCATTCTGGATTGGGTAGCACATACTTGGTGTTGAGTTACTTTCAGCATTGTAATAGATAGGGATCCTCTGACCATATGATCGTCCACCTTGGACACATTCTTGGTTAGAGTTGCTTGTTCTAAAATGCATAAGATCCTCTGACCATATGCACTTCGTCACCTAGTGCATTCTTGGTTAGGGTTATTTTAGTTTGTGCATTGCATCGAGATCCTCTGACCACATGCTAACACCTTGCCCATCTCAGGATCTTGGTGTACATTCTTGGTTAAAGTTGAATTCTGCATTGTTTAGTTATTTGCTAATCCTAACGGGTGCATGTTGTTTGTAATCACATTCAAAAATGAAAAAAAAATTGGCTCGGTATATTTTAGGGGTCGGCGGGCAGCACCCCTTGCGGGGGTCTGGGGGCAGCACCCTCAGCGGGGCCAAGGGCAATGCCCATTGCAGGGGTCTGGGGGCAGCTCCCCCAGCGGGGTCAAGGGGCAGCGCCCCTTGTTGGGTTTGGGGGCAGCCCAAATTAAGACCTCCAAAACCATACAAACCTTCATGGCGTACATGATTTTGCATTCACAATAAGTAAGAAAAAAACAAATTTTAACTTTAAATTTTAAGTAATTTTTTGTACTTTTGAAACCCTTCCTGTTGTTGAGCCTTGCTGACAAGACTCTCCTGGACTCGGCGAGTTTAGCGAGTCCGCCAAAATTGGTGAGTCCAGCCAGGACTCGGCCGAGTCCAAGTCTGAGCCCCCAGGACTCTGCCAGGGTGACTCAACTCGGGACTCGCCAAGTCTTGGCGAGTCCTGGTGAGTCTCATTACTCTTATGCTTTCGTACTCTGTTATTCATTTTGAAATGGTAAAAGTTATTTTGTTGTGAAAAGCTTTAAATTGTGTATATATGATGTATTTCAATTTGAAAAGAAAAGAAATTTTTTATTACAATGTTATTTACTTGTTTACTTTTGTTAAAAGTTATAAAAATGAAGGAATTTTTATTTCACGTTTAGGATAGGTCGTTACAATGGGTGCAATCTTCAAAGGGTGTGATTGTAATTTTCATGCCTCGAAAAAAGATTGAAGTTAAGCATCCACAATCACAAGCTCAGGCTAACTTTATGCATCGAATAAAAATCATCCATCCGAAGACAGTATGAGCAATATTTCACCATTAATCTATACGATCAAATCTTGCATTCACTTAACAAAGATTCAAAGCAAATTCTATTTGAATTGCAATCTAAAATTCTATCTAATTGTAATCTATGGCTGAAGAAGTTATGCAACCTTGCACACTACTTGACAATAAAAGTGATTCAAAGCAAATCATGCATAAGAGCTTTTATTATCGAAAATAGCATAACGCAACAATTTCATATACTATCTCCACACAAATGAAAATGAGAGATCACAAGTTTATATAGAGTTTTCAAAATCAAATGAAAGGCCAAGATTAAAACAACATCAACGGCCAAGATTAATACAACTCAACCCTAATTAGGGTTACCCAAAATAACATCAGTAAACAAAGAGTAAACAAGCAGTGATGTGGCAGTTGGAGCTATCTTCAAGGGATTTTGTCCCTATCCTCCTGAGTAGCAGTGTGCTTGACGAATCTGGACATGATTGTGACGATTTCCTCCATCAAGACTGGTGGCATAATGCTTATTCTGAATTCAAGCCCGTCAAAATCCTTAGCACATCTGGCGAAGGTGTTCTCCCAATCTGCTTCCTGTTTCACGAAATCATGTCGAATGGACAAGAGGTTCGCCACTTTTGTGAATCCTGCCCCAGAATTGGTCTTGTAGTAGAGAAGAAGACTTCCTGAACCTTATGCTTCAACCTTTCCAGCTGCATGTCATCCTCTCAAACAATTTCTTTGTCAAACACGTCCGCAGCTATGAGATAAATTTTCCACTGAATTTCTCTGACCTGCTCTTCAATTCTGAGCCCAGCAGCCTTTGCCTTGTCCAAAACCTCGCTCCGCATTGTTAATGCCCAAAACCAATAATGAAAGTCATAAGCAGCTCCCGCAGCAATCACCTTTCCCTCAACCAATTCTTGTTTTGGCACGCCTTTCAGTACCTTGAGGCATGGAATGAGCCTCTCCTGAATATCGAGGAGGTTGTCCCAAGTTTCCGCCATGATGGCCAATCTGGAAAGGAATGAGGAAGTTTGTTCGTAGGCAAGCGTCAATCTCTCCATGAACAAAGGCACTTTAGTACACTTGCTTGTCATCCATTCCTGGGCCTCCTTGGTCATGACCATCCCTTCTTCCACATCCTTGGCCATCTCCTGTGAGGAATTGAGAAGAGGAGCTACTGCATCACCCTGATTGGGTGGTTGGGTTAGATGCCGTATATACTCCTTCAGGCCCTCGACCTCCCTTTTTTACTCTTTCTTTTTCGCCACTTCCTTTTCGAATCTCACCTTGATAGTGAGACGAAGTTATCCAGTTCTTCTACCTCCTGACCTTTTGTTGTTGGGCTGAGGTCTATAGTGGTAATGGCGTATTCTTGGGGAGTGATTTCATCTTGTGCTTTGTCAACTGTTGGTACTGCGATCTGTATGGAATGGCTATTGGCCTTGTCCCTCTGAATCGTGGAAAACTTCTTGGCAGGTTTCTTCGTAGCAACTTGTTCCAACCTCGCCAAGAAATCTGTAGTATCATCTTCTTCTTGGATCTCAACTGGTGCCTGAATTTTCATTCTCTTGTTTAGCCAGTCAGGAATGGTAGGTTGTTCGATACTATCTTCTTCCTGAACATTTTCTACACTTGGTACATCCAAAACTCCTTTGAGAGTGGAAATCATCCCCTCTTGGAATTCATCATTTTGGACATCCACTTCATCTTCCGTCCCCAGTACTTCTGTGCCCGTGGGAGATGGGGGCTCATCGTCATCCAACTGGATCGGCTCATTATTCTTTTCCTGAACTGTAGAAGGTCTCATCATCTCAGCCAAGGATTTGTCCGCAATAGCTACTAGCTCATCAATGTTTCTAGACGCCGCGGAACGAGATGGCTCCATCCTCTGTCTCTTTTGAGCAGGTTCTATATTTGCAGCTACTTCTTTCCTCTTCTTGGACCTCTAGACTTAGCCAAATTTTCATTTTCTCTCCTCTTAGGCTTCTATATTTAGGCGAATTTTGAATTTCCTTTCTCTTCCCAGGCTAGGCGGACTTTCTAACTCCTTTGCCAAGGTCTAGGCAGACTTCATTAATGTCTTGCCATTTATCACTAAGGCTGGGGCGGACTTCATGTTGGCTTTGCCAATTGAGGGGCGGACTTGGAGGATGTCTCGCCATTCCTTTTCTAAGGCTTGGGAGGACTTGCCTTAGGCCTTGCCATTTCATGGCGGACTTGCAAATTTTTGTGCCATCTCCCATCTCCATGGCAAGGGCGGACTTCTTCCATGCTTTGCCATTTCATCACCAAGGCAAGGGTAGACTTGCCAAAAGTCTTGCCATTTTCTCATCATACTGGGGTGGACTTTCCAACCTCTATGCCATCCTCTCTAAGTGCAAGGGCGGACTTAAAGATGTCTTTGCCATTGCCTCATCCAAGGCATGGCGGACTTTGAAAACTTCTTGCCATTTGTCCATGGGCGAATTTCTCCATGAATTGCATGCCTTTTGGTCGATTTTTGGTTGATTTTCTCACTCTGGAGGTCTGATTTTCATGATTTTTGCATTGATTTTTCTAGATTTTTAACTTGATTTTCCATGCTTTTCTTGATTTTTCGATTTTTACTTCGATTTTTCAATGATTTTTTGATTCTTTTGGCTGATTTTGGTTATAAAAATGGAAATGTTAACTCGCTGACCAGGGTTGACTTTCTAAAAATAAAAAAAGCAAAATCCCTAAAAAATAGGGCACCCTGTTTGGTCCAAAAATGCCAAAAATGAAAAAGCAAAAAGCAAAAAAGCAGATTCCCTAAAAAGTAGGAAGTGTTAGAATTGGCCCAAAGCACACGCGATCCTTGTCTCTCAGACCTTCTGAGTCCTTCCATGACGTTTAGGTACTGATTCAGGCATTGATTCTCAACTTGGCTTGGATGACTCTCAAAAGACTGACTTGAAACTCTCAAAGTAGTGACCTCATGAAACCATTGCGAAAACAAAACCTTAAAAACTAGCAAATTATTGGGGGTCCCCATTTGAGAGAGAGAGAGAGGGATAAATTTTAAAAATATAAGGAAATTTTAGATATTCATATGAGTAACGATAATCATAACAATGAACATTCGTAAAGTTGCAAATTTAATCACCAATCATACTGACATATGCATCATAGAGTCGAACAAATTAATACTACAACTACCTAATTGCTTCCATGGACCATAATTCATGTCAAATAGTCAATGTGCATATGATATAAAATAATAAAATGCCCAAAGGCTACAATTTTGCGCTACAAATGTCAAAATGACAAAGTCATAAGTGTCCAAAACATAGTAATAGAAAGTATGATGGTTGCCTCTGCTCGGCATCTGCCAACATTGCATCAAAATCAAACTCATAGTCTGAGTCACTGTCACTATGAGTATGAGAGGTTGGCTCATCTAATGGAACTCCAACCAATCCTTCATGTCTCTCCTCATCAATTTGCGCGACGTCGTCTGGATCAACATCCCACCGTAATGCTAGAGTTTGTCTATACTCAGGAGTCTGACGACCTTGAAGTCGTAGAGCACTATGCATAGCCACTAATTTCTTTTCTCGTCTATAGGTTAGCCTATTCCTCTTGATAGAGTTAATAAAGTTGTATGTTGACCAATTCCTCTTTGCAACAGAGGAACTAACAACCTGTGAGAGGAGACAAAAACTAAATTAGTAATTTACTAATTAGGACATTCAATTTAAATTATGATTATATAAATGTTCAACACTAATCTAAATCAAATTATGTTAATCTAATGTATTACCTATGACATGAGGCAAATAGCAAGCGTCCTCAATTGTGGTGCATCCTTCCCATGCCATGACCACCATCCAATAGGATCCCTTTGAGCTATTGTAGTTCTATCTACCTTGGCCTCTAGTTTGCTGAATGTTGGACCATGAAGATTAACAAAGTCAGTGAATTGTGCACGAACTAGAGTCACCTCCTTAACTGAATACATTTTTGCAAGGGCCCTCATAAACCCTTCTTTCACCTCATTGTCATCACAAGGAGGCATCCTATCAAGTCTTGGTACATACCATTTGGGATTAAGAGCAAAGGCTACCATATGAAGCGGGGTGTTCAGAGTGTTCCACCGCCGTGTCACAATGGGCTTAGTTTTTTACTCATATAATCCTGAATTAGGATCCCTATTAGAAATTGCTTTCTTCATTCTTCCAATCATGGAGTCAAATGTTTCATAAATCTCTCCAAGACTTGGAGAGTCTGTATCAGCATATCTAATGACATCCACAACTGGTGAAATGATGGAGCAAATATATCTGCAAACAAAAATTTGAAAAAGACGAGAAATCAAAAAATATTAATAATAAAATCATATTTTAATATTTTTTTATAAAATCAGCAATCAATAACAAATTAACAATTTTTTTACCTCACATTGGACCACCAAGTATCATCAAGAATTTTTTGTTTGATGCTTCTCCCTTCTATAGTGCTTGCCATAGACCATCTATTCCACTCTGAATTAACCATCATCTATTGTAGAGCCTCCTGCACCTCAAGCATCCTCTCTAACAAAATAAAGTAGTTGGCATACCTTGTCGCTACAGGCTTGAGAAATTCCTTCCTCAAAAAAGTCCTAAAGAGGGCAAGTGAGGTGTGATGGTTGCAAATAAAATCTGAATGTCTCTAGCCTCCACAACCACTTGGTGCACCCAATCTATCTTCCCTATGTTTTTCAATGCATTGTTCAACACATGAACACAACAAGGGGTCCAAAAGATGTGCTTATAAGCACTCTCAACCATCAAACCTACTAATTTGCACACACGTGCTAAATCAGTAACCACCTACACAACATTGGCTACCCTAACCTCCTCTATAGCCTCTTTCAAAATATTAAATTGGAATTCTGCATCCTTGCGCTTCCCAGAACAATCAATGGCTCTAAGGAAATATGAACCAGTTGAACATGTGACTATGATGTTTATAAGTGGTCGTTGTCTAATATCGGTCCACCCATCCATGATAATAGAGCATCCTATCCTAATCCAATACTGTCTCATGTCCTCCATCACCACACCCACCTTAGAATATTCTTTGTCAAGGAGTGTAGTGTGTAATTTATTTTCTCCAAGGGGGACGAATGAGGTACCAACAGTTGCTACATCTCCAAACATTTGTTTGAAGTAGGAAGAACGTGCTACATGGAATGGGATGGCATGGGCATAGAAAATTTGGCAATGAACTTTGCCACATCTCGTGCTTGCACATTGAACACACTTGCAACCGTATTTTGCTACTCTCTAGAAGTACTAGCCTTCCTATTCCCTCTTGTGGAAATATGAACACCACCCGCACCACTACTACCACTACCAACACTAGGACTACCAAGCATAGAGGGAATAGGTGAGGCTGAATGTGTGGATTGAGTTTGCATTGGCTGCTCCATAGGCTTTCCTTTGGCCTCCATGTGCAATCTACAACACTCGACCCTCTCAAAATCTTTTCTATTTGGACAAGCCTTGACCCCATGGCCTACAAAACCCAATAGATGAGAATAGACTCTTGTGTATCTCCCATAAAATTTATCTTTGCAAATGTGGCATAGGCACAATCTACTACCCACTGTGTTTTTCCCTTTGCCTTGGTCTATACGTGATTGTAATTGAAGAAGAGGTTTTCTAGGATTAAAAGGGCCTTTTGCATATTTTTTTCAAATCTTCAGAAGGGATATCATATGGGTTTGTTTGAGGCTGCCCCTTTTCAATTGATTGGGTTTCTTCTCCCCTCTCAACATGCCCACTATCTTCACTACTGCTGCTCATTTTTATTTTTTTTGGTTTTTGCAAACTGAAAATTAAAAAAAAATACAAAAAATCATATATTTCATCATTTAAACTTAGAAAAAAATGGAAAAAAACAATAAAAAAATAATGGAAGAATAACTTACCTCTTTCACTTTTCTTGATGGTTAATGCCTTAATGCTCCTCCTTATTGCCTTCTAAATGCTGGTTTTTCTTCTCCAACAGCTGCTTCAAACCATCCTCTTTCTCTTCTCACTTTGCTCTTGGCTGCAATTTTTTTTGGCAAGTTAAAATGAGGTCAAATGAAGGTAAAAAGAAGTTTTAAGTTGCCATATTAGGGTTGGGAGGGCATGGGGTCCATAAACAAAAGCATTAAAAAAAAAGAAATTTTAAATTTGGCTTTTTTTTGTGTTAAATTGTTGCTGGAAAAAAGGGGACGGTCGGCCATCCCTGGTATGGTTGAGGGACAGCTGGTCGTCCCCTGACTGTCCCCCAGCCGTTTCTGAACTGTTTCCTCAATTTGGGGATGTCCCCAAAAAAAGGAAACTTTTTGGGGACGCTTGACAGCCACCCCCAAGCATCCCTCGTCCCCGAGATGTCCTCGGTACTAGTACGGTGGGCAACAGACCAAGGGACACGTCCCCGTGTTTCCCTGCCTTTAAGCAATTCCATTCAGTTGAGAGTTGTGTGGGTATAATTTTTCTTTGTGATGCCACACATTTGATAGCCGTAGAACTGATCAAATTCTTTAAAATAATGTGTTTCTTCTTTATCACTTCTTAGGGTGTTTAACTTCATTTATGTTTTCCTTTCCAATAGAGTCAAAAACTTCTTAAAAATCCTTTGATATATTAGTCTTCCTCTTCGAAAAGTATACCCAATATTTTCAAGAGTGATTATTAATAAAGATGGTAAAATATGTGGCACTTCCTAGGAATACAACCTCTAAGGTACAGATATATCAGGATGAACCCAATCAAGAATTCCTTGGGCACTTTGTCCACTTAAAGAAAAAATTACTCGTGTGCTTCTCAAAGACACAAATCTCATGATATTCTAGATAATCATTCTTACCTCTTTTGGAGCCTCTCAAGATGTCCTTGTTGCTCAATGTTTGCAATCTGCATTCATCACTATGCCCAAACTAGTGATGCTAAACCATAAGACTTGGTGATCTTGAAGTCTTTGTTGAATACCTCCATATAAGAAACACACTGTCACTTGATTGTTGCAGTTAACTTATACAGTTTACGAACTTTTATAGCCGTGAAAATTAACACACCATGTATCAATTCTCACAATTTTCATATGATGATTGTATTTGCTGGTCCAATACCTGCAATATTACAGTTGAAGTCATCACTGAAGAACAGCTTTCCAATAACTTTTGAAACTTGCATTCCTTTGTAGCATGCCCCCTTGGTGGAACTTCCAATAAAAAATCTCCTTCCTCTACAAGAAGATCTTCCTCTTGAATTAGATCTATTGTTTCCACTTGGTCTTTCATCTTTCTCTTAGAATAACAATTTATTGAGACTTCAGCGTTCCATCCCTCTCTTCTAGAAGAACTTGGGCCACAATATCATCAAACTTGAGTTGATTATTTTTAGCATGAGCACTTATTACCACTATTAGATTCTCCCTCAAGTCTGGAAGACTATTTAACAAGGTCATGCATTCACTTTATTCTCAATTGATTCACGTTGATTAGCGAGTTGGTGGAATTAAGATGTTATCTTATCCTTTTACTTTATCTCGAGGATGTATGTAATGTCCCTAGCTAATTCTGATGTAAATTTTCTGTTTGCTGCCTTGGACATTCTGTCAAACACTTCTGATGCACACTTGACCAGTTGCTGTTTGATGTTTCTTTTTGTATTTTTTGATCTTTGGATGATGCTGAATATGCAATAGGTTATTCCTAATGACTTATCAGTGTACTTCAAGCAATGCAAATGTATATCTGACTTTTCAATGCAATGGTATGACTGGAATAAAAATGCAATGCAATATAATGCTTCTTTTTCAATGCAATCAGATAATTTGCTCATGCATTTATAGCTACAATCTAAAAGACATTAAGTCAAACAGTCGGTATGCATTTTCCCAAAACTCCTTAATCTTGCCTATTTGATCTTCAGTCTGATTACAACCATTCTTCAATGTTGATTGACATACAATACACTAGATGATGTATTTATGACAACAATGCAGACTCAATGAGAAATGACTCCGACAAGGCCAGCTTATGTGATAGTATGCCAATATAGAGACGTTGCATATGACAGTGCTTTCTCTACTTACAGAGCAGCACTTAATACAATGAAAAAGACTATTACAATATAAAATTCCTAACTCTAAACATGAACCTGAAAGTGACGTCTTGAAAGAATAAGCCAACAATGAAAAAGAGCAATGACAACAACACCAAGCAAGATGATTCGCTTTTCTGTTGGAGCACCCAACTTCCAAACTCATAAACAACACCTACAAGCTCCAACGGTGACTACAATCTTGCTAGCAAACAAAATGTGGATTGCACCCCTCTCTGGAAGACATGTCTTTTTCTGGCATTTAAATGCTTGTCTCATCTGATTGCGTCTATCCTTAGACAACCACGTTTTTGTATATCTCCAATTCATATCACCTACAGTTTGTGATGACAGTCTCCAATTTTTTCTTTATTTAAATCTCCAGCTTTGACTCTAACACAACTTGTCTTCTTCTGATTTTAATATTCTCAAATTCAATTTGTCTTTTCTTGTTCGCCGAAACAATCTTTAGAATATTTGAAATCGTCCTTTTCAACCATATTTGTCCCCTTCGATGGTTTCTATTAATTACGACCTACTCCTCATATAGTTCGATCTTTGACTTCAACTTGTCCTTATCTAGCAGGTCAATCTATTTGATAAGATTGAATTCCTCAAAGTCTCTAAATGTTGCAATATCAGATAATGCAAAAATGGCTGAAACTAGATTTTCAATAAAACAATCAGACTTCTTCCAAACTCCACAAACTTGGTCAAAGACCATTAAGTTTGTATAATCGAATCAACAACTTTCTTTCCTCTAGTGAAGTGATGCTTACAACAATACCTTAGCTGCTGCAAGTAAATTCCTCTCAAGTGATTGCAACAATAATCCAACTGCTGCAATGATGAGGATGTGATAATAAACCAGCTGTCACACCAATTCAGCTAGGGCAATAATACATCAGCTATTGCACCTGTTAAATGTCTCCAATGAAGCACCTGTAGAAACCCCGGATGGATTTCTCAACACTCTAGCTAGGATTGATCTTTCACAACTGAAACCAGTACGAGTCTTCGAACCCTTAGGCAATTTGCAAGCCTCATCTTATACCACGCAGGTATGAGCAATAGAAATAATCCAAGACATGATCATAATAGCTTGTGAATTCTCATTCACCTCCATGAAGCTTCTAGAATAAAATATTATTTTATTCACTTAAGTGACTATGATTTATTATTTTGTTTAGTCACTTTATTAAATTAATGAAATATAAAGGCATCCTTAAGATATTAATTTATTGGAATAACTTCATAAATTAATTAAAATAATCAATTAATCTATCCTTATGAAATATCATTAATTTGGAAAACTTAATCAATTAAATTTAATTAAATCACTTCACCTCCAATTCGGGGACATGACAGTCCTCCATTTCCAAAGATTGCTTGCCCTCAAACAATCCGCAACTGCCAAACCAACTCAACTGCCACAACACCTAAAGATCGAATGGAGAATCAAATTACCTATCCACCAACCACCTGGATCCCAAATGATCCTACAACATGTGCAATCCCTTAACCTTTGTATGCAATTAGAACCCAAAAGGCTGTCAAACTTTGTCAACCAATGAAACCAATCAACCAACAATGGAATTCCTGGATCCCAACTCTGTAAATCAACCCCATCATACCAACTCCAAGTACTGTGCTGATAGATCTTAGATATCATACCTAGATCCCATGGATAAACTAGAAGTCCATCATCCTCAACATCAACTGACTTCCATTGTGCCACTCTAATTCCCCCTAGAGTCCAATCGATCCAAACCTCTGGCGAGAACAACTTGGACTCATCACCTGAATTTTGAAGTATGTCAGACCAGAGTGAATCCAAACTCTTCTTATTCAACCCATTTCTCTATGTCATCAATGTCATCATCAAATCATGTACATGTAGGCTAAAAGGGAATTGATGAGCACACCTCATGATGCAATCATGATGAAACTCCCCTGACTGTGCCAATGGACAACCAGAGTAGTCGTGTGTACTCCATCCTATTCTACCATTATCAAAAGAAGACTCACAACTCATAACAGGATGAGTTGATCTCGCCACATCATTTTTCCCCTTTGTAGCCATGTCAACAAATCCTCTATCCGAAAACAACTGCAAGTGTCTTGATTTGCTTTCAGGAGTGAGAATAGTTCCCTCATGTATGTCATCTACTACTTGGAAAGGGACTGGAACAATATCTGAATCCAATGTGGAAGAAATCATCTTCTTTTGAAAAGATTGATCAATGTCAATCTCAAAATTGTCAATGCAGAGCCTTGTGCTCAAATCTGCCATGAAGCCTGAATCTGCAACCACAGACGCGAAGCAAACAATGTGACGCATGTTTCAAATTCAAAAAATGTGATACCGTTTGAAAGCTATAGATGTTTTTCAATCAGCCTATCAATCAGGACTTTAGTCGTAATTCAAATAGAAAATGAATAATAATTATTTATTAAATTCAAAGTAAAGCATAATTTATATTGGTGGAAAACTAAGAATCTCCTTTAAAACCCTTTCCGTTTCATCAATTTTGGGTAAAGAAAAAACAATCAGCCACATACCCTACACATACTCATCATATTGCCACTTTTTGGCCCATCATGATCTTGCACATACCTCCATGATGGAGCAAATAGTATCTATGCTGCCCAAAGATGAGAAGAACTCATCATCTCTCCATAGTCTAACTCCAAAGTGACCATCCTAATCACTCCTCTCCATACCAACAATTGCTACCCTAAAAGTGTCACCTGACAGAACTCCAACCAACAAAGGAGGACAACCATCAATCGACGAAGTAGGAGGTAATACCCAAGAGGATGGCGCTAGAATACTATTGCCAACATGTCTAATTCCAACTCATAGATTGAAATCAATCGGCAACTCAATCATGTACCTCTCAAGATCAAGAATGATGCACCCATCTTTTACCAAGTCCTGCAAACACTCGTTCTGGTTTGGAATTAAGACAACACTAATTCCATGAATAGAAATATCCTAAATGCCTTGATTAGGTGTCTCAATACAAGAGGGCTTAGGCTGTTCAATGTACTCATCATCCAATTCAGTTGCTTCATTGGATGATGGGTTGTTTTCTTCAAGTAGAGATGGAACTTGTAAACCAAATGAAATTAGTTCTCCTATAGTTAGTTGTTCCTTGAACTTATCACTTTTCTGCTCAACCAATCTTCTTGCTAGATCATATGTTGCAGATGACACATGCAATTCTCTTCTCGAAATGGCTAACAAATCTGATTGTAGCTGCATGCAAACATCATCATCTTTATCAAGGAGTAGGGACAAGTTAGTGAACATACTTGTCTTCACGAAGCGATTGAATAACTGAAGGATAAGATCATCATAATCACAAATGACAACACATGGCCGTAGCTTTTCCATTGATGCTAGAATCTTAACCCACTTATTAAAAGAAGGGCTCTTGACATCATGTATCCCCTGAAAGCTATCAACCATCAACTGCATAACCTATCTCATCTTGCCACTTTCATAAGGTTCTTGTGGAGCTATAATCCTCATGATTTCACTGATACAAGTGACAACTACAAGTCTAACCTCCTCATCTTGATGTTGCAAAAGTTCTGGTTTACCCAAAGAGTGTATCAAAGGGACCATATCTTCACACATTGCTTGAGAAGGTGCCTTTCCAACCTTACACAAACAACTTTCAGCCTCTTCTAAAATGTTAAGAAGAGCTGCTTTAATTTGTGGTACGATTTTCAACTTTTCACTCACAAACTTGATGGCCCTTTTTTCTTCTTTTAACTTTCCCAATCCTTTTTCCCATTCATTATTCTATAATTCCATTCTTTTCATCATTTTGCCCTGATGTTGAATAAATGCTTCCAACACAACTTCCTCTAAATTGCTAGAAGTAGCCATCTGAAATTCTGATCTGCAATTGATTTGCTAAAACAATGATCAATCCACCCAACAGGTTGGCAGGTTCGATAGCTCTGATACCACTATAATGTCCCTAGCTAATTTTGATGTAAATTTTCAGTTTGCTGCCTTGGACATTCTATCAAACACTTCTAATGCAACTTGACCAGCTGTTGTTTGATGTTTCTTTTTGTATTTTCTGATCTTTGGATGATGCTGAATATGCAATAGTTGATTTCTAATGACTTATCAATGTACTTTAAGCAATGCAAATGTATATCTGACTTTTCAATGCAATGGCATGACTAGAATAGAAATGGAATGCAATATAATGCTTCTTTTTCAATGCAATCAGGACATTAATATAGAGCAGCAACTAAATGCACTTATACAGGGACAGCAGCAGTTGACCAAGCTATTGACACAAATGTTGAAAATATGAACAGTGATGCAATTAACTCTGCAAACAACAGCAATAATAATAATACCAAAACAATAATAGGATCAGTAACGAGACCCCTGATGCCTAAATTTTGGATAGAGCAGAAGACCTAGATGGTCATAGGGACAGAAGAATGTAGGACAGAGCTATTTGGACTACCTAAATGAGTATAGATCTCTTAGGAATAATCTCATGAAACAATGTCTCTTACAAATTTTTGCCAATTGAAGCTAAGAAACAGACCCAAGAAAGAGAGAGGAACCCACAGCTAGGACTTACAATGAAGGTTAGGCAAGTTGTGCATACCTACTTTTGACAGCTCAAACAAATGCACAACACGTTTTTAGATCCAAAATTTGGATACATACTTCTCCTCAAATCCTATGTTTGAAGAGGAAGCGATAAAATTTGCCAAATGAATCTATATCATGACATTTGAGTATAAAGTGGTGGTGTATTTTTTGCTATGTTATTTGACTATTAATATGGTGGTGTATTCTGAACTTAATTACTGCTGCAAATATGTATATATTTCTGATTTTTATATGTTTTTGTATTACTGAACCCAAAACGAACCCAACCCCCAAAAATTTTTTTTACCAAACCCGCGAATCAGGTTCTCGAACCCGAACCCGAACCCGAACCCAAAACCGAACCGGTAACTTAGAATTAAAATAATCAATTAAGCTATCCTAATGAAATATCATTAATTTGGACAACTTAAATCAATTAAATTAATTAAATCACTTCACCTCCAATTGGGGGACATGACACTGTAAATTTTCCTTCTCCAAAATATCTTTATTAATTAAGCACTTTTCTTCATATAGACATGCAGCTTGTCCAACAAATATTTTTCTGAAAAATTGCATCTTAGGCAGTCATTAGATGGTTCAGGAAGACATAAGTTTATGGCAACACTAGCCTTCTTTTCCATTCTATCTCAATTATCTGGAAAGATTCTGCGGCTCTTTACCAGAGATGGTAACAGAAATATCTTCCTTCTCAAGGATGATATCCATCTTGATCTTTAGTAGGTTGAAATTCTAACTTTTCATCTTATCAATTCCATTCCTGAAATTTGTAGATACCATATATTCTGCTCCAAATTTTTTTAATCAGTTATTAGAACTTTACAGTGCAGGAACTTGTAGATAGATAAATTGCATATTAGTTTACTTTGATATGTTATACACTTGATGAGAATAGTTAAGACTCGTTGGCTGGGTTGAGTAGTTGGGTAGTTGCTGACGGTTGGAAAGTCCTTAGCAACCGTTGGCAAGTTTAAATATTTCATTGTAGTCTGGACAAGGGACTGCCCTCTGCAAAGAGTTCCTGATCCCAAATTTTGTATGAAGTGCATTGATGAATAAAATATACTTGTTTACTCTCTCAATTTATATGTTGTTCGGTATGTTCTTATCTAGTTCAATTCTTCATGAATAACTATGTTTACCTTACCTTGTTAATTGCTTAACTGTAACACAAGTAAACAGAACTTCACACAAATGCACTCCTCAGCTTGTGCTTGGCCACCACAAGTTGAGATAAACCTGAAATGCTTCCAAAATTGAGATAAACCAAGGTTTCTTTTTTAAACCCTATTCTTTAGACTAATCTTCAGCTGGTACTATGTGCATTTCCTAATGTATCAGCAAAAGTTCTCAATCATCCAGCTTCCAAGAGCGGCACTGTCAAATGGTATAACTCATATAACTTCTGGCGGTACAAGGAGCTCATACACAAGACAAAGCATCTGATTGCTCTGATACCAGTTAGCTTTGAACTACAACTTATGATATTATAAATAAAAATATGCAACAAATAATCAGATCAAAGATACATGCAAAAAAATAAAATTACAGCATAAGATAGAAATCAGATATATTGAGTCATAGAGATGACCATAATATATTTGTATTTTTACTGTGTAAAACAATGTGCTACACTATATGCTACCTATCCACCCGTGTCAATCTGCAATGAAATGGGCATGCCAACTATCTATCTATTTGTGTGAATTTCCAATGAGAGAGACATGCCAACTACCTACCTACCCATGTGTATTCCAATTAGATAGGCATGCCAGCCAAGCATCCACTCACACACATTCTCTGAGAAGAACACATTCTCTGAGAAGATAAGATGGCTATGGGTATACCAACCACATGCTGCCTCATTATGCATAAGCTGGAAAAGTAACTGGTAAAATTTCCAACAAATATTGATAGAATATACTTGCATATGTTTGCAGAAAAAAATCCTTGAACTTCTTTCATCCCAAGTTCCTTCCTAATCCACAGGTATGATAAATGCTTTCCTATGAATATGATGTCCTCTAAATTTTTTGTGTATATCACTTTGATAATCAGCATCACCCATGGGGTGTTTTCGAAGTTCTGTTTTTGCATATTTAAACACATGTTTTAAAAAAAATTGCTTCTTGAAGATGCAAATTTTATTGCATCTGAAATTTTCTTCAAACAAGACACTATTTCTTAGCTTTATTTTGACAGATAAAATTGCTTATGTGTGAGCAGATAGTCCAGATGCATAAAACTTGGTTGTCGTTTGTTGAACTAACCAACAAATTAGCAAGAGCTGAGGTGTACACCAACTGATGGAGAAATTTCTGATCTCCATGGTTACTCAAGTCATTGAGTGACTTGAGCAAAAGATTGGAAATGACTTGGAGGGCCTGTCACATCAGACTTTTGTATATGATCAGTTTTCAGGTGAAAATGAAATAAGATGACATTTGTTTGTGGCCTGATGAAAAGGTGACATTGTAATCAACAATATACAAAGTTTTTCTTTGAAGGTGATTAATGTAAATGGTCTCATGGATGTCATCTTGAGATGACTTTAAAATACATGAGTCGAATCCCACAAAAATCAAAATTCTGATTCTATCTAAAACATTTCAAATGAAAATATTATTTATTTTCTTTAACAGTTTTGTTACTTCAGCAGTTGCTTGCATAACTGCAGGAATGCATTTGCTCTTTTTCAGATGATAGACGACTAGAAGCATATGAAGGAGGTATTAATTTATAGATAAAACTTTACTTACTAGATTTTAGTTGGAGTATGGTTGTACAGTTAGATTTTTTTTTGTCTCAAATCATTTATGTATATACTGCTGTGTATAATTTTTTCTTTTTTTTCCAATGCTTCAGGCTGGATACCAGTGTTAGTTTTTTATTCCTTATCATGTTTTGAGTCTACTGGAAACATTGGACAGAAAAAAATTAAATGCAAATGTATTCAGATAGATGATTTGACATGTTAAATTTTGGACATATCAAGGCATAATTTTTTTCTGTTTGAAGAACATTTAGGTTTTCGTGATTTGAAAATATTATCCACTGTTTCTAATTGCATATCAGATGTATCCCATCCTTTGATTGAGAGCTTAGGAGTTTACCTTGCTTTTACAAGCACATGTAGTGGATTATGATCAACGTTCCATTGGAAATAATTTTAATAGAGCAATGTGAGTTCATCTAAACCCCACAACCCCACAATCTAGCAAATTGAATGGTAACAAATTATATCATATCAAAATTTCAACTTCGGTATTTGAGATATGTGATTGTATCTTGACAAGGAAGCAGACATAAGATCTCGCTTCCAAGACAAAGAAATCATGGATTAGGTAGAAAAAACTGTGGAGAACAAAACCAGATCAAAGCACCTTTCTGCTAGTTGGACATCCCTTTGGTAGTAAATAGTCAACTTTCCATTTATGATCAATGAAGTGGATATAGTTAGATATGAAAGGCGGATTTGAATTTGGAGTAACCTTGATCTCCTACTTGCCAGGAAAATTATAATTATGTTTTATGCAAAGGAAACCAGAAACTCAAATACTTAATATGCATAAACCCCAACACAACCTAAAAAGTTTAAAGGTTATAATTATTTATAAATTCCTAGCAACAGGGAATATCTACTTCTCTTTCCTTTTCCTTTAATTGTAGGCCTATAAAATGTTAATGTCACAAGTTAAGTGAAGTTTCTGCATGCAAATAATTGTTGAGTTGTATAAAGCATTTAGACAAATACAAGTTTCATAACACAATTCACAGTATTTTCAGAAAATAGATTCACTATCAGAGGATGACAATTTACATTTGTATATGCAAATTATTATAATTCTTGTGGACTGCTAGTATTCTATCCATAAATCCTAAATTTGTTATCCTATTGTATGAGAATTCACCCACATTTTGCCCCCCACTTTCACAGAGCGTTCCAAAAATGGCTTAGAAATTGAGTTTTACTACAAATAGATAGTCACATAAACTACTTGATAGTTTTTTTTAGTTCATTTGTTGGCAATGATATATGGTTGTATTTGTTAGGCTGTGATTTAAATCACTTTTTCATGTCATACTCCATTGTAGGTTATTACCCTTTTCTCTGTGCTTTTCCATATCATAGTGTTTTTGTTAGATATGTTGTCATTGATGGTCAAAGGAGTTTTCAATATGAGGAGGAAGTTATGAAGAATGTGCTTAATTATTAGACGATGGGCTATATATAGAATGAATTTTCAGCTGAAACGTGTCTCACGTTGGTATACAATCTTCTTTCGCTAGAATACAACTCCTTTCCACCTATAAACAAGATTATCCCGTCTGTATGTTTTATTCATGAGAAAATGTTGGATATTAGAATCGTGATAGGTGAGCAAAAACAAATGGGGAGCTTAGCTCCGTCCAAAAAGCCATGCCAGGGTTTCGAGGTAAGGAAACTAGAAGTGCAGAGGTCGCAGGTTCGAAGCTTTTGAGGATTAGCTGTTCAAAATTCTAGAGAGTGTGTAGAGATTATAAGGATGGGGTTGTGAAGCCTATGGATAAAATGCTTAGGCTCGTGCACATATGATTGTGTTTTGAATAGACAAATGTACCAAGGACGGCAAGCCTTTGGTGGCAAAAGGTAAAATTGTAGCAATAGAAGAAAGTATTTTGGTAGCTAGGGTGGAATTTCAGTAGGGGTTGGGAAAAATTTGGCCGATGGTTTGAGATCTGCGAAAGGTGGTGCAATAGGCAATAGAGATGGACATTGAAATAAGGAGCAGCTTGAGGAATTGGATTTCGGTATAAAGAAGAGGAAGAATAAGGTGTGGCCAAAATTGGACTGTGTGCTAGCAAATATGTTGGGTGATCAAAATTGGATCTGGCATGGCATTTGTGATAGAAACAACGATGAGGAAGGAGGACACAATGAAACTCGATAGTGTAGAAGGTTTTGAATCTATTATTGATAAGAATGCAACTCTAGTCTCCAACACCCTTAAGAATATACTCACTTCTATAGGTAAATTACCTTTCAGGTAGCTTAATTTTCCTTCTTTCTAAATTGTAATCGCCATGTTTGGACCCCGAACCCTGGTCCCTTGACATTCAATTTCCCCACCCTTTAGGCTTTGAAATTTCTATACATGTTTCTCTTTTTTAGGTGATTATAGTTGCTATAAGAAACTGAAAGCTCCCATTGCCGCAAGATCTTAAAAAGTAGCATAGTGCTCGCATCACGGACTCTACATTTCTTGATTATGTCGCTTCTCACCAAACAGACCAATTTGAGTACCAAATTTTGTTTCTTTCTTACCCTTCAATACCTAGTTGTCATTGTGCGTAAATCTTTTGGTTAGCTTATGATAAATTCATTTATTTTACCTGAGTAGGTTTCTGGACAAGACTACATTGGGTGGAGAGATTACAAGCACACGCATACCAATAATGACGAATTGTTGCCTGGCATAGTTGCATACCTTCTCTATGCAGCAAGGAAGTACCATGAACATGGCCCTACACAAATTGGAGATACCAACCACCTCTCTCACTATAATTCCTCTAGTATTTATGATGATTTTGGTGCCGATATGTTTACCTTGGTTGGGCTTTTGCAATTTTTTTGCATTTTGACCTCTTTTAACTTCTTCCACTATCTCTTTTGGGAAAGACAATACAAATATATGCCATAGAAGTTCTTGGCCCCCCACAAACATGGCATGATAGTTACTGCTATACGAATCCCTATTGCTTCAAACTTGATTGTTTCTAGTTCACGAGATAGATGGACATGAATAGTTAAAGTTGGATTGTTGCTTATGCCCCACATAACAATGTATTGGATGGGGTGCTCAGAATATGTGTAGAATCAAATTTATGTTCATCCATATATCACATCTTGCAAAGGGTAGCCCTAGGGGAGAAGGGCCAATAGTTGTGCAATCAATTGTGATTATAATACTCAATCTTACCACATATTTATACTATATATTGTAAATAAATAGTCCACATATAAATTAAAAAAAAACAAATGTTGATCAAAATGGGCTAATATAAAAGAAACATAAATGCATTCATGAAAAAGTGAAATAAGTCATTATTTTGTCTCAAATAAAATATCATAACTATCCACCATAAGTGTGTCATTTATAAAATAAAATGTTCATTTAATAAAATAAGACACTCATTTCAACAAGTATTGTTATCATAGTGAAAAAACATTGTTCTTATGTGTACAACTATTGGGGTAGTAATTTATATTAATAAATTGTCCTATCACAAATATAAAAGGTGAGCACAATAAATACTATGTATTTTCACACAAAATGACATATTGATGGATTGAAAATGGTAGAAGAAGGGAAAACGAGAGAAGTTGTAGAAAGGGTTCCAATGGCACTGGAGAGGGAAAACCGCAGGAAAGAAGAGGTGGTATAGATGGAGTAGAATCCAATGTGGAGAACATCGAGATCACTAAAAATCTTCATGGAAGCATTGCAAATAGAGTAAATCTTTTTGAAATGGTGGAGGAGGATGTGGTTTTCTTTGAAAAGGTGGCAATTATTAGAAGATTTATGGGAAAACGATTTACAAAGATAGAAATCAGGGAATGGTTAACAAAGCATTGGAAAGGCAATCTAATAATGAATTTTTTACCAAAAGGTTTTTTTATAGTTGTCTTGGAAAATGAAGAAATTAGAGAAAAGGTCCTGGAGAACGCAGATGGCAAAATGGCGATTCCTTTCTATACCTTCAGAGATGGTTGATAAATTTCAACCCATTAGAATGCAACCCGAGGAACAACCCCACATGGGTGCGCCTATTCAACTTACCGTTTGAATACTGCTTTGGTCGTTGCTTAACAAAGATCGGCGACACAATGGGTTTGGCCATTGATGTAGATTTAAGAAATAATGAGTCCTTAATCTATGCGAGAATCCAGATATTGGCCATTAAAGACGTTCTGAAGGAGATCATATTTGAAACAAGCATAGGCCAATGGAGTCAATCGGTGGAGAGCGAAAACCCAAAGCTCGCAAAGAAGTTTGGAGAGCGAAAAGACAAAACAAGGAGGTGCCTAAAGGAAACAACACCAAGGAGGATAGTGCAGACAAAAAGGTTAAAGATTGTGCAATCATGTTGGTGGAGCCCATTAACTTTATACAACTTGATGATCTTGAAGAGGAAGGGGAAATTGCTCAACCACAATATGAGCCTGAGATGGACCTCCCTCAAATGGGTGTCCAGGAAGAAGTAGAGACTTAGTCAGCCAGGGATGAAGGAGGGGAAGAGGGCTAATAGACTCCCTTGCAATCCCATAACCAAGACACATTTCACAAACTGCTAAGGTTGTTTCGGCACTAAGGCTCGGGAGGAAAACCAGCAAACAAAAAAGAGAGGAGGAGGCACTAAAAGGAGATCAAACCTCAATCAAAGGCTACATGACAAGGTCCAAGGGAGGACACCCCTCCCTTGGGGGGAGATGAGGTTCCTAACCTGGAACGTTAGGGTCCTCAACTCCCCTAACAAAAAAAGGCTAGCTAAGCACTAGTTAAACACCTTAAATGCTGAAATCATGTTGCTTCAAGAAACAAAGTTATTTGACCCAGAATCAACAAAGACTTTGAATTACTTCAAAAGATGGAAGGGTGAATTTGTCAGCGCGAAAGGTTCAACGGGTGGCCTGACTGTCCTCTGGGATGGTTCGAAGGTAGAAGTTTCTATAATCTCAAAGCAAAAATCATGGATGCATATAATGATAAAAGTCTTTGGTCTCTTCTTTTAATTGCCATACTCTAAATGTTTATGGGCCAATTCAAACGAAAGAAAAAAAACTAGTGTGGCAAGCCATTTCACAAAATATTGCTCATGGAAAAGTAATACTTGGGGGTGACTTCAACACAATTTTGGACATAAGTGAAAAGTTGGGAGGCACAAGGCGGATTGGCCAACCACAAAAGGACTTCTAGAATTTTGTTGAAACCAATAACCTCATTGACATAAAGGCTACCAACAACATTTATACATGGAATAACAGAAGGAAAGACTTTACCAATATAGCTGAAAGGCTAGACAGGTTCCTCATTTTAGAAGATTGGCTACAGGAAGAAATTCTACCAAAAGCTTTCATTCATCCTGCTACAACCTCTGACCATTGTTCTGTGGAACTATTCATCACAAAGAAATCCAAACTGGCAAAGGGCCAGTTTAGATTGAGAAGATGTGGCTCAGATACGAAGGCATAGGGGATCTCCCAAGAAATTGGTGGGTAGAGCCTTTAAATGTGCAAGGTTTGAAAATGTTTGTTTTCCACAAAAAGCTAATCTACATGAAGGAGAAACTTAAAGCTTGGAACAAAGAAACCTCCAAAAACATTTTTGATGAGAAATACCACCTAGAGAAGGAGATTGAAATCCTAAGTGAAAAGATAATAAAGCATGGTATGACAAATGAGGATTACATAAATGAGAAGCGGTTGTTGAGTGATTATAACGAAATTTTACTAAGGGAGGAACTCTTCTGGAAATCCAAATCAAGGGACCTGTGGTTACACGAGGGAGACTTAAATACAAAAAATTTCCATCTCTCCATAAGGATCAAAAGGAGCTTCAATAGGATCATGGTCATCAAAGATTCTCAGGGTCAAAGCATAAGCAAACGAGGCAGAAATCCTTCACGCTAGAGTAAGTCATTTTGAAAATCTCTTAGGAGGATTAGGGAAGATAGATTGGCTGGATCGTAGCCTTTTGGAAGGCGTCAAAAAATTCACAACGGAAGACATGAATGTCAGGCTTGTTGAAAAAGTATCCCTGGAGGAATTCAAAGTACCCACCTTCCAATTGAAGCCTGAGAAGGCACCAGGGCTTGACGACTTCAACTCCTTGTTCTACCAAGAGTGTTGGGACTTTATCAGCGGGGATATCCTGGGGTGGTGGAGGCATATAGGCAAAAGATGAACATGTTAAAAGATTTTAATAACACAAACATTGCCCTAGTTCCAAAAAAAAGGATTGTGAATCCTTCTTGGATTATCAGCGCATTTCTTTATGTAACACCATATACAAAATTGTGTTGGAGGTGATGGAAAATAGATTGAAATGGTTGCTACCTGGCATAATTTCCAAAGAGTAGACTGGCTTCATCCAAAAAGAAACATAATAGATGGTGTGATAGTTACCCATGAAGTGTGCCATTCTCTTAAGCATTCCAAAACCAAAGGCTTGATAATAAAGTTGGATTTGTGCAAGGCCTACGACAGGGTGTGCTGGAGATTTCTACTAAAGGTGATGGAGCAGACAGGCTTTTAAATGGTTAAAGTGGGTCTTTTCCTACATATCCACACCTAGATATTCAATGCTCATAAACGATTCCCCTTGCGGTTTCTTTAGTGGAGCGAGGGGGATTCGACAAGGCGACCCCCTTTCTCCCTCACTTTTTGTTCTAATGACAGAAGCTTTGAGTTGCTACATATCCAAGCTCTGAAACGTTGGGATTTGGAAAGGGATAAAGGTGGCAAAAACAATCCCTTCCCTCTCTCATCAACTATTTGTTGATGACACGGTCCTCTTTGGGGGTGCCTCCAAGACAGAGCTTGTAGTGCTAAAAGAGGTAATCGTTAAGTTAGAAGTGGGAGTAGGAAAAATAGTCAACAAAGAAAAATAAGTCATTTTATTTTTCAATTTAAGGAAAGAAGCTCAGTGTAAAATTGCCTCATATTTGCGATTTAAAATTTGGACTCTCCCGTCAAAGTATTTAGGGGTCTCACTTTTTCTTGGGCAAGCCAAAGCATCCTTATGGGAAGCAACAATGGGAAAATGTACTAGCAGGTCGTTGAACTAGAAGGGGAGATGGATCACCCTAGCCGAAAGGTTGATAATGGTTAAAGCAGTCATTGTTGGAACTCCCATTTACGTCCTCTCTTGCTTGCACATGCCAAAGAACGTGGTGAAATAACTGATTGGTTGTCAACGCAAATTCCTTTGGGATGGATCTCACGACAAAAAGAGGATTCCTCTTATTGGTTGTAGCATGGTAACCAAATCAAAGAGTCAAGGTGGCATAGGGGTGAAAGAGTCGTTGATGCAGAACAAGGCTCTAGGCGCCAAGCTCATATGGTGGATGTACCATTGCTCCGAGGATACTTGGTGCAAAGTCTTAAAGGAAAAGTATCTGGACTCCCTCGACTCATAGAGAATTTTAACAATAGCCAATCTACAGCAAGGCTCGGCGGTTTGGAACTTCATCCTACATTGCAGACCTATCATCACAGAGTACATTTCTTGGATGGTGCGCGATGGGAGTAGAGCCTTGTTCTAGCGTGACTCTTGGAATGGTCATGAACCACTATACAAACTGCCCATTCCTGAGAAAGTAATTCAGAAGGCTATTGATCTCTATGGCTCTCGGGTAAGAGAATATGTCAATTTATGGCATGATAAAGGGAGGATCGAATTTGCTTGGAAGGAGATTCAATGCTTGAGCAAAGAACAGTGTTCTATCCTACAAGGTGAATTAAATAAAAGACAAGTCCTCTTCACAGGGGAACCAGATGAGGTCAAATGGTGCGCTGTGAGCTCAGGGGAGTATTCCCCATAGTTGGGCTATGAAATTCAAAGGATGGAAGCATCTACAACAACTTGCCTTGTCAGTTTGTGTTGAGGCAATCACATCCTTCCGAAGGCGAGCACATTTGTATGGACAACTCTTCACTCAAGGATTCTAATAGGCAATCACCTCCAAAGGATTGGTATAATGGGGCCTCATTGGTGTCCACTTTGCAGATGCAATGTAGAATCAGCCAACCTCCTTCTACAATGCAAGTTGGCTCAAGTCTACTGGTCTTTCTTTACAACCAAACTCGAATGGTTCAATCCCTTTCTAAACACCCTTCTTGGTCGTTAATCGGGAAAGGCTAAGCCTTGGTGGGTCTATGGCAGGAGGTGTTGGCCATGATAATCTAGCAACTCTGGAAAGAACGTAATGCCCGCATCTTCAAGGACTCACAAAAAAACTTGGGTGGCATCCTGGCAAAGATCAAGGTTGGGGCATGTAAGCATTTCAATTTAGTATCTAGGGGTAAGTATTTCAAATTCTTGTCATCTTGGGACAGAGGATGATCAGGAATTGGCCAATGTTAAATCCTCCCAAAGGTAACCTGCTAAGAAGCAAATCTGGTCAGGGGGAATCGAAGTGGCTTCTTCCCCCCAAAGTGAGGCTGAAATTAAATTTTGACGGAGCCTCCAGGGTGAATCTAGGTCCCTCTAGGGCAGGCTTCGTCATCAGAAATGAGGAAGGAAAATTGGTGTGGGCTACCTCTTGGAGGTTGCCAGAGGGGACTAATACGTTGGCTGAGTGTGCGACCCTGTATGAAGGCGTGAAATTATGCGTTGACAATGATATGCATCACCTAGACATAGAGGGCGATTCTCAAATTGTGATCAGGGAGGTCTTGTCGAAGCAGGCTCCAAATTAGTGTTTCAATCTTTGGGTCTCGAAAAATAAACTTCCTCCTAGACCATTTGCTCGACTATAAACTTTCACATCTTTCGCAAAGTAAATGGGGTGGCGGATTTGCTCTCCAAGGAAGCCATTCTTCAAAAAGCCGAAGTGGTCTTTTCAAATTGGCCAGGAAGCTGGCCGTGCATGGAAAGTTTGGTAGATGTGGAAAATATAAAAATAGGCCCAAAACAATATAAAAAAGCAATGTAACAACTGCTAAAAACAGAGCAAAACAGAGAGAGAAAACAGTTGAAAAAACAATTAATCTAACTTTTATTATATTCAATCCAGCAATATACATTCATCATTGTACTATTTGCAATGAACAACTTCATATTTATAGTGGAGCTTGGAAACTTCTAGTAATCTAGAGACTTCTATAGCTGGAATGTTCTTTTTATAACAACTTTTAGCTATTTCAATATTCTGGAAAATTCTTACATTCTAGAAACTTCTTTTCATTCTAGACAATCTTACTTCCTAACATCCCCCCTTAAGATTGGATAGAATATTACAAATATTTTACAAAAAAGGGGAAAAAAGATACAAAAGGAGAGGGGGACATTATAAAACTATCCCCCCTTAATGTTCACCTTTCGAATCCAAATTGCTTCCTTTCCTACTTCTTTTGCTACTCTATATTTTGCTCCACAAGAAGACAATGATTTAGTTGTTTTCTTTTTGCTACTCCATATAATAGGACTTGATCCAAGATGAAAACCATAGCCTCAAATAGATTTTCGGTTATCTATATCATCACCCCAATCTGAATCATATTCTTCTTTCATTGCTTGCTCCCATTTTTTCTTCCCTCTAGCTTGCTCATATGAAATCGGATCATCAATCTGTAATGCTTTGGCCATAAAAGCATTACCATTCCTTCCTTGAAGTTTTGATCCTTGCCCATATATATCTTCAATGCTCCTTGTCTTTCGTCTAGTTGAAAAATCTTTTTCTTCGTCACTACCTGCAGAAAATGGCTAGTCAAAAAAATTAGTTTTTTCATTTTCAATGGTATTTTCATCATTTGTAGAAGTGCACAAATCATCCTCATCGATATAGAGAGCATTGGTTGTTGTAGAGTGAGAAGAAGTGGCTAGAAGTTGTGAATGTTCATCAAACTTTACATCTCTACTAACAAAGATTTTTTTTTGTTGTCAAATCATATAACCTGCAAGCCTTTGATTCTTCACTGTAACCCATAAACAAACACTTGTAACTCTTTGGTTCTAACTTGTGTCTCTTTTCATCAAGAATGTGTGCCCAAGCAATACACCCAAATACTTTAAAATACCCAATGTTAGGTTTCCTACCACTCCATGCTTCTTCAGGAGTAACATATTTGAGGGCTTTAGTAGGAATTCTATTCACAATATGTGCGGCACAAGAAATAGCTAGACCCCAAAATTTATTATGTAAACTTTTAGAATGCATCATACAATGAGCCATTTTTAAAAGAGTTCTATTCATTCGTTCAACCACCCCATTTTGTTGAGGGGCATAAGGAGTTGTTCTTTGCACTTCAATACCACAACTTTCACAAAATGATTCAAATGCATAATTACAATATTCACCCCCATTATCTGTCCTTAAGCATTTAATTCTTTTCCCACTTTGATTTTCAACTAATGCCTTAAACTTTTGAAAAACTTCAAATACTTCATTTTTCCTTTCAAGAAAATAAACCCATACTTTCTTACTGTAATCATCAATAAAAGTGAGAAGGTACTTGGTGCTTGAAAGTGAAGGATAGCCTAGTTCACATAAATCACTATGAATGAGTTGCAATAGATAATTAGCTCTCCATGCTTTACTTGAATCAAAAGGATCTCAATGATGTGTTCCTAACACACATCCTTCACAAACACCTTCAGAAGCTGAAATTTTTGTTAATCCTCTAACCATATCCATTCTAATCATGCCTTGTAATTTTCTATAATTTATATGTCCAAGTCTAGCATGCCAAAGTTTTGACATATAATCAATCTGAGCAATGAAACCATGAGAGAGTGTGTATTCATCATCAACAAACCCCACAAATTTAAATAAACTCTCTTCATGATCAACTCTACCAATAGCAATTATACTACTTGGGTCTTTTTTATATCTAACAATAACTTGATCAACAGTGACAACAAACTCATATCTAGCTTGAACTATTTTATATACTGAAATAAGATTTACCCCTAATCCTTCAACCAGTAAAACATTTTTCAAAGACCCATTTGTTACATTAATAGTTCCTGCTCCTAAAGCTGGAAGTTTCATTTTATTGCCAATAGTAATTTCTTGATCTGAATTCTTCCCTTCATAAAAATCAATAAACAAAGATCTATCTCCAATCATGTGATAAGATGCTCTTGAATCTAGAATCCATTCTTTATTAAAATCTAAAGCAAAATAACCCCCTTTAACAGTGGATTTATTTGTTGGTCTAGAAGTTACCTCCATACCTTTTCTTTCTTTGGAAAGGACACAACCAAAAAGCTATTTTTATCCATCTTGCCATCATTAAACCTTTCTTGATTAGGCTTATATTGCTTCCTTTCATTGTCCCTCTTCTTCAAACAAAATTTCTCCATGTTATTCTCACCTCCACAATACCTGCAAATAATGGGTTTTCTTCCAACTTGCTTTTCTGCACCATCATTTCTAGAAAAATGTTTAGAACCTTCATTATTTCAAAATTTATTATTTCCTTTCCAATTCTTCTTTCCATCATTTCTAAAAAAATTAGTTTTATCTGAATATGCATGATTCTTCTTAATATATCCTTCTTTAATAAATTGAACTTTTTCATCTAAAATAGACTTGCAAAATTGATCAAAAGTTTGTTGGGGGGTATTGGGATTTAGTTGAAGAACCCTTTTCCTTGATTCGTTAAATACCTTATATGGTTGGGGAAGCTTACTTTCAACCATTGCAATCAACTGAAAATCTTTTTTTGCATATTCAACACCTATTTTTTTTAGCTGGGCATTTAAAAAGGCAACTTCATTGAAGTAATCCGACATTTTTTCAAAATTAGATGGATCTAACTTCAGCAATTTTTCTTCTATACTAAACATGCTAGCAATATTTGCATCTTTATAATCTTTTACTAAATTCTCCCACAACTCTATTGGATTATCAACATCAATAAATCTTCTATTGAGATTGGGGCTCAAAGCTTTACCAATAATACCTCTTGCTTGCTCCAATTTGCATTTCCACAACTCCTTTTCTCTATCATTTTGGGGTTCTCCAATTTCCTTATTCATTATCCTCCATAGGGCCTTTTCTCTCAAAGCATTCTTGGCTGCAATCTTCCAATCTGCAAAACCACTTCCATAAAATATTGGAAACACTTCATTTGTAGAGCCCATGTTGGTTAGAAAAAAAAATCAGTCTTCAAACAAATATTACTCCAACAATATAATAGCCCTGCAACCAAATATCACTCTAATATATCAGCCCTGCAAACAAACCACTTCCAGCAATATGTCTTCCTTGCAAACAAATCACTCTAGCAATATATTTCTAGTTGAATCCCTAACTGAACCTGTAGATGAATCTCTAGTTGAATCTAGCTCTGATACCATGTAAAAATAGGCCCAAAACAATATAAAAAAGTAATGTAACAACTGCTAAAAACATGACAAAATAGGGAAAAATAGAGATAGAGAGAAAATAGCTGAAAAACCAATTAATCTAACTTTTATTATATTCAATCCAGCAATATACATTCATCATTGTACTGTTTGCAATGAACAACTTCATATTTATAGTGGAGCTAGAAACTTCTAGTAATTTGGAGACTTCTATAGCTGGAATGTTCTTTTTATGAACAACTTTTAGCTGTTTCAATATTCTGGAAAATTCTTGCATTCTAGAAACTTCTTTTCATTCTAGACAATCTTACTTCCTAACAGAAAAAGGTGGTGGGTTGTAATGTCGCCATGCTATTCTGGTTGTGCAGGGCTCCCTGGAAAGGCCAGATTAAGTATCATCATTCAAATGGGCATTCCTTCAACTTCTTTGTGGTCGTAGTGTGCACATCAAATGTGAGCTTAATTGTAGCGTTTGTCATTGGAAGTGATTCGTTCCAGGTAGTGAATGCAAGTAGTGTTCTTCTGGTCCTTCAACCCGCAAAGGATTGAGTACTTAAATGTTGGTTTCCTCTCTCCTTCAGCCCTTGTGGTAGGCCGTACGGATCGTTGGATTTCTTGGTGGTCATTCATGTCGCACTAATCATGAAGTCAATTGGTCCTTGGGTAGAATGGCTTTCTATAGGCTTCCATCGCGAGGTTGTAGTAGTGGCTCACTCTTGAAAGGAGTCGAAGGCCACAACAACGTAACTATTTATCGGGGTTTGTTAGATTGACTTTGTGTCCCTGGAACATGCAAGATCACCACCCTAGTGCACATGTAGTGTTTGCACGTCTTGGTCCTCCTAATGTAATTTATTGCTTTGGAATGAATGGAAGGAGTGTTTCCCTTTAAGGAAGTGATTTGCTAAAAAAAACCATGTATTCTCCTATTAAATGTGAAAGATTTTCAAAAAGTTTTAGTGTTTAACTATTGGTCCATTTTTGTTTGATATAAGTTGTATTTTAAATAATTATGTGTTGCTTTTATAGCAACAAATAATTTTTTGTGTTCAACTGTTGGTCCATATGTGTTGAATATAAAAGCTAGAGATATCAAAGATTTATGGTTACCAATAGGTATTTGGTCCATTTAGGTTGCATATTAGTTTTATTTTAAATAAAAATATGATATTCTACAAGCAACAAATGATATTTTTGTGTTCAACTACTGGGGTCCCATGATTAAATTTTGGTTGAATCTTTAAAAAGTCAAATTTTAGACACTTCTTGTATAGATGTGTTGATGTGGCGAGTTGCATGATGAGTGACACCTCCAAACCTTCGTTATAGTTAGATAAGAGGCCATTCCACATTTAAAAAAAAATGAAGGTTCTACGATATTCCAGTCAATTGCTACAGGCTAACAAAGTTAGCCTAGATGACTACTAGCCCCTCTCCCCCATGTACAATCAAGATCTCTCTTTTCAAGATTGTATGCTATATTGTAGGATTTTTTTGTAAAATATATTATTCTTCATGAAATTTTCTTGATAATAAATCTTGGGTTGTCAGCATGGGAGAACTTGGAATGTTTTTAAAAGTGATTTGTAAATATAGGTCACACTTAAATTTATTTTATAAACTTTTATATCACAATCTTATCACATGTCAGGTTTACTTTTGAACTTGGTCATAAGATCAAATCTAGATTACAAATTTGAGTGGAGTCCATTATAAGTCACTCAAATGTATCATGTATATTTTAACAGGTAAGTTTATTATTATTTTAATCAAAATAAACAAACTAATAAAGTATGAAACAAAATCCATAGAGAGAAATGATAGCTTTAAGATAAATCATCAATTTTAAGTCAAGATTGTATTTAAAAATTGTACACATACAAAAATACTATTTTATACATAAGATATTGTAAATTAAATTAATGCATCTTTTATGCATATATAAAATTGTACTCTCTAACATATTAATTCATATATAGTTTTCTATCGGCGTGACCCTTGCACCTCCTTCGGGTGCAAGTGCTAGTTAGTTAACAAGTGCAACAAATGAGTACAAGGCTCTCATTAATAAATGGCAATGCTTGAAGTTAACACAAGGAAATAATATTTAGTTTATGAAATGTAGCAATTCATGTAAAGATATAGGGGCAACGCTCAATAATTAAAAGGGAGCACTCAGATTATATTAGTTAAGGCAACATTACATATCATTTATTAATTTGTAATAGAGGGTTGCAAATAAAAGTGAGTCGCCTCTCTTTGTAAATAGGATGTGTTTCATAGGGTCACTACTCTTGTTGAAAATATATATAGAAATTGTGAGAAGTGTTGGAAATGTGTGTGGGAATAAAAGATAAAATATACAAGCACAAATAGATCTGAAGGAGAGGTTTATAGAAGATAATTGAAGGCATATTTTATGAAGAATTTGTGAGGAATATTAGAGCAAAATTCAAGGGAACATATGCAGATTGTATGAGGAGATTGTGAGAAATTTTATGGCAGATTTATGATCAACATTATAGCAGATTGGAGAAGAAAAATTATCTATATTGAGGTTGGTGCCTCATATTATAGGGTTTGGTGCCTACAAATTAGAGAAATTAGAGTTTCTTAGGGGTTGGTGTCTCTAGTAGGTTGGTGCTTATAAAATTTGTTGAAAGAAGATTAATAAAAGTAATATTTTCCCTATGGTTTTATCTTGCAAGGGTTTCCACGTCAATTGTGTTGCTATTATTTGATTTTGCATATGTGCTAATTTTGATTATATCTAGAAGTTATTAAATAAGTTTTAAGAGGTAAAATAATATTGTTATACTGATTCACTCTCCTCCTCTTAGTATAACCATGTGCTCATCAGCTTTGTGGGTATTTTAATATGCATATAGTCTACGTGGGCCATCCACATGGTTACAAGTCCTTGCACTTGAGAAGTTGGTACTCAACTTTCCTCGCATTGGCATAAATATAGATGTGGAGAAACATTTAACTAGAAGAATCCATTAGAATTAGAAAAATAGTTTGCAAGCAATGTAGACTGCAAAAATATTCCTTTCAAATGTTGATCAATAGGAACACCTAACCACAATTTACCTATTTTATAACCTTAAATTAGTTGAATAAGATTTACACACCATAGAAGCTGAAAAGACACAAATCCATAGATCATAGAGACGAAAGTCAAGAAGATGTTGGAAAAAGAACTTAAAGGAAACGAGATTTGAGCTCCACTGCAAAAGTATAGAGAAAAGAAAATGCCAAAAAAGCCTAGCCAAAATTTTATACATTAAATTCTTTTTCATCATAGCAAAATTAAGATGGAAGAGTAGTAATGCCAAAGTAGCCCTCTCCAACTCTAGTAAACTTGATGTAGGTGCATCAAATTATATGTGTATTATTATTATTGATGTATTATCATAGGTTTTAGATATTTCTAGGCTCATACATGTAGGAAAGAATTTGTTTGTTTATAACCTCAATTTTTTTTTTTAATAGGTAAGTGCTACCAAAGGGGGTAGCTTCCATGTACATCTGAATAGGGCTAAAACATGCCCAATTACATAACAAAACATATTTCCCTAAAGTCTAGTGCACCAGGTGTTGGTAAATTACTACCAGGCGTCCACCCAACATGATAACCTTCCTCAGGCTCCCCTCACCTAGCCATGAACGACCAGAGTCCATGAATCTAGAGAAGGCCTCCATGTTCACGTTCTTGACCCTAGCCCAAAAGACCTCCCATGCATCTGTCATATAGTTTACTAGGGCCTCTCGACGTGGCGTAAGGCCTCCGCTTCATATTCTTCGCCATCCTTGTCCTCATCCACCACCATTGCAGGGTCAAAGAACAGGTGCAAAAAGCTCACCCAGCCATCTACCCCCAATTCCAAAGTTGCATTGGCTACAACTTGTGCATTGGAGATCACCACAAAACCATTTAGTAGCACTATCACCTATTCCTGGGATTCGATTATATCCACCAAAGCTCCGACCACAGTCTCGTAAATCTTCACATTCACCAATGACGGTCTGCATTCAACACAGTCAACACCATATCCACGATAGCATGTGCACCTCCAAATTCTGGATCATAAAAAGCCTCCTGCATTGCACAATCAAGGATTCCTTGGCACATGGGAAAGTTAAACCAAAATGATACACCATTTTTTTTCTACAACAAACACCCCAAACTATCTTGATCCTGAATGAATGGGGTAGACAAACATGTCGTAAAAAGCCACACGATCGAGCCCAGGACCAATAGACCATAAAGTGCCCCTCGGTCAAGCCCCTACCCTAAAGCCAGGCCGTATATGTCCTCACAAGCCTGTGTGTGTTTATCGGTCATGTCACTCAGCTCATGGGCCCTTGGGAAGAGCTAAATAGGTGGCTCGACATCCACTAAAATCTTTGGTGATGATCTCTTGTAGGCCCGACCAATGTACTATGGTAGAGCCCGTGACAACCTTTTTGATTTGGGTCACTCCCAAGTTTGCCAAAAAGTCTGCTACCTTATTTGCTTCCCTGTATACATGCAACAGAGAGTAGTCTACAAGCTTATCTAACAGGTCTTTAATTGGTGCAATCTAGTCTTCAATTCACCAATTTTGAGATCTTCCTGAGGTAATTGCCTGGACACATAGCAACGAGTCACTCTCTATTTCAACTAAATCTATGCCATTTTGGATGCAGAGCTGCAGACCGAGCCACAACGCTTCCATCTCTGCAATATTATCAGTGCACACACCAAGATTCTTTGATGTTGCCAACATACAACCTCCAATCGCATCCCTTATTATGCAACCAACCCCTGCACTTCCAGGGTTTCCTTTTGCAGCCCCGTCAAGTTCAATTTCCATTTTAACCGAATCGGGTGGGTCCAATGAATCTCTTTCCTATTGACCTTTGTTGCACAAGATGTCGTTGCCTTCGAGATTCTGAGTTCAGTCCATACCTTTTTGATCTCCTCATCCCACCTTGAAAATTTCTCTTTGGAACCAACATTAATTATGTTATTTGTTGTCTCAATGATAGCACTTTGAATGTTGGCAATGAGCTACTCACGGTCTAACAATTTCTCCTTGAAGATACACCTATTCCTCTCCTTCCATATATGCTAGACTACCATGGATGGTGCCAAAATCCAAATCCCTTTCCAGTAACCACTATTGTTCACATTCGGCCAATTGGATAGGAAGTCCCAGTGTTTGTCTTGCCTTGGGCCCATGAGATTGAGCGTTCTTTGTAGCCAATCCAAAAATGAGGCACTTGTTCAATTGGGAAAGAAAGGAGAAAATGATCCACATTTTCCTTTGCATGCTTACAGAGAATTCATCTTGTTAGGCTAGCGAATCCCAATCTCTTCAGTCTTTCAGCCGTTAAGTAGCATCGATGTAGCGCCACCCACAGAAATGCCCCAGCCTTAGGTAGTACTTATTTTTTCCAACAAAGCCTTGCCATTTAGGACTTGTCCTTAGTTTGCATTGTTTGTATTCGATACCCCAACTTGGTCGAGTAATCCCCAAAAGCTTCCCCACACCAAATTATTGTGTCCTAATCATACAGCTTAATCGATCTACTTTTTATTTCCTGGCATACTGCATTGGCCAAATCTTGTGGCAGTGGTAGTGACGTTATGTTGATCCACTTGCAGCCTCCTTCTAATGAGGTCCCTTCCATTTGGATGTAATCCGCAACTTTGGAGCCGAATTCTGCCTGCAGCCTTTCGACATGCAAATCCAAGTCAAATTTTTTTGTCAAACTTTTGTGGCCATTCCACGAATCCAACCAAAATAAATCCTTCCTCCCATTCCCAATCCTCCATGAGAGGTGGATCATTATTAGGGTTCGACAATTTGAAAGATATCTCCAGGCCGTAGATCCGCCAACAAGGTTGGCAACAATTAGGATTCTTGAGGGGTCCGAGTTGTCTAGGTATTTGTTCTGCATAATCTGACAGCACATTTCTTCCAGACTTTTGTACATCTTCCAGACGAGCTTGGCACCTAATGCATTTTTTTGCAGTCAAATCTTGCAAAGCCCAGCCCCACAACCTTCTTTTGGTTTGCAAGCCATATCCCAACCTATTAGGGGAATTTTTTTATCTATCTTTGAACCTTCCCACAAGAACTTCTTCAAGATTTTCTCTAGACCATTCTTTGTTTTCCCCGGGACTTCAAAGCAAGACATTGCGAAAATTGGGATTGCCGAGAGGACAACTTTTGTCATGGTAATCCTCCTTGCTAGCACGAGTCAATTATTTTTCCAAGCCATTTCTTTGTTTCTGCATTTTTCAACCACCTCTCCCCAATGTTTAGCTTTTCATGCTCCTTCGAAGATTTGCACACCACGAAATTTGGACGGGAGTTTCCCTGCTTTAATTCCAAGAATTGTAGATATGGCTTGCTGCAATTGGAGTCTTGTGTTGAAAAACTAGACACTCGATATTTCCTTATTCATTTGCTGGCCCAATTGCATTTCATATTCCTTAAGAACCCTATTTATGCATTTGGCTTCCTTCAAGCTAGCTTCCCTGAGAAGAGTAGTATCATCAACGAATTGGGAGTGGGTGACAGGATCCATGTTTGGTGCCACTTGTACCCCCTGCCATTCCAGACATTGTCTCTGACTTTTTATTGCACAATTGAAAGCTTCATCCATGATTACAAAGAGGAAAGGTGACATGGGATCACCTTGTCTGAGTCTATTGATTGCTTGGAAGAAACCGTGGAGTGATCCATTCACAACAACTGAGAAACGTATTGAAGAAATACAATGGAAGATCATATCACACCAATGACTACATAAACCCAGTCTTTTCATAGCCTCCATGAGGAATGACCAACGAACCTTATCATAAGCCTTATTTACATCTAGTTTTATGATCATTCCTGCTTGCTTGCTCAAACTGAGAGTGTGAATGACCTCCGAGATGAGCAAAATGTTATTCATTATTTCTCTGCCAGGCACAAATCCATTATGTTCAACTGAAATAATCTTCCCCAATAGTAATTTGAGTTTGTTGGCTAAAACTTTCACAACAATCTTGTATATAGTGTTGCATAGTGAGATGGGCCTATAGTCATTAAAGGAGGAGCAATCTGTCTTTTTCGTGATCAGAGCAATGACCAAATTATTCAAGTCTTTAACAAATCTCCTAGTTTTATGAAAGTCTTTAGCCAGCTTGCATAGATCATCACCAAGAAAATCTGAACAGTTTTGAAAAAACCTAGCTGTGAAGCCATCTGGGCCCGACGCCTTATTTGGATGCATCTAGAAGAGTGTTGCATGAACTTCATCTTTTGTAATCTATTCACACAACATCATGTTATCTATAGTACTGACCCTAGGACTTATCAGGTCAAGGAAGTCCTTGTTGCATTCTTGTGGCACTTGTTCTCCAAGAAGATTGGATAAGAATTCAACTACTGCCTTACCAATCTCAGCCCCATCGTGGGTAGTCTGTCTGCTACAGGTTCTAATTTCCTCTATCTTGATAACTGCTCTCTTTGCTAGTATTGAGGCATGAAAGAAATTGGAATTGGCATCTCCTTCACTTAGCCATACCTCCCGGGATTTGTCCTTCTAATAAATCTCCTCTCTTTTCAAAAGTTCGACAAGCCTTCCTTTCAGTTTAGTTTCTCTGACAAAATCTTCATTCTGCATGCCATTTACTATTACCTTTTCATGGAGAGAATCCAACTCAGCTTCCACACTGGATTTTTCAACAAAGATGTTCTAAAAATTTACCCTATTCCAGTCTTTGAGCTTCTATTTGATTATCTGCAACTTTTTGACCAATATAAAGCTTATGGAGCCCCCCACCTTTGCTTCCTTCCACCAATTCTCCAATAGCTCCAATAGACTTGGATCCCACCACCACATGTTTTGAAATTTGAAACATGTTTTCTCCAAAGCACTCCCGCCAATAATTGATAGCTCCACAGGGAAGTGATCAGAGATTGAGATAGGAAAAATATAGGTAGACACTTGCAGTCCTGAGTTGAACCAAATTGGAGAAATCAAGAATCAATCCAATCTCTTGGCTACGGCAGTGAAATTCTTACGTCTGTTGGTCCATGTGAAGATTCTGTTTCTCGTGGGGCAATCCAACAAACCCATTTTTTCCATAAAAGCTCTGAAATCCAAAGTAGATTGTGAGACTCTTCTAATTCCGCCACTCTTTTCAGACATCTCCAAAATGGCATTAAAGTCGCCCCCTATGATTAGTATATCCTTGGAAAATGAGCAAGCAAGCTCCAAAACCGATTCCCAAACAAGGGCCTTATCCTCTATTTTTGTGGGTCCATATATGTTGATGATTGTGAAGCGACAGTTTGAGCCTAAATCATAGACACTCGCCGCCATCCAATTTGCAGAGGAATAAATTATTTCCATAGAGACCACCGCCACCTTCCATAGCATACCTAAGCCACTCGTAGAACCTGATGAGTTTTGAAAATAACCTTCCCATGAGCAACAATATTTCAGAAATTTTGAACCATCCTCCCTTGACAACTTAGTTTCTTGTAGCAAAATGATGCAACTTGAACTCTTTTGAAGTTGACGCCTGACTAGGAATTGTTTGTTAGGGGCCTTCAGGCCCCTGACATTCCAAGTTGTGATCTTCATTGTTTCCCAAGGGAGGTGTTTCCTCCCTTGGTACTCAAAAGCTTGGTGATGCAAGTGAATTTCATGGCAACAAATTCCTCCTCCCGAAGTTGTTTAAAATATTTCCTTCCACAGGGGTTACCAAAGGTGCCAACTTTTCCTAGACCCATGTGTTTAATCATTGACTAAGAGATGCACCTATCTACAATTATGTCCAGCTCATCTTCTAAGCTTCCATTTGAGTCCAAATCTTCGCTTTCCCTAGAAGCATCATCAACCTCATCGCCTTCCTCCATCTTATGGCCTTCCTTTGGGGGATAAAACGTTGGCTTGGAGACTACCCCACCTCGATCATTGGGTGTTGTCTTGGGGTAGCGAACCAATTCCATTGAGTCCTTGTTGTGGATCCCATTAACACATGCTTGGGACAGCCTATCATTGGAGATATCCGGCTTGGGTTGGGGAGCCAAAGGAGAGAAATTCTCCTGTGGCAGCTTTTTCCCGCTCTCCTCTATACCTTTGTTGCAAGCTATAGTTCTGTGATTCCGCGAACCACAATCAATACATAATTGCCTTGTTTCTTCAACCTCAACTTCCTGCATCCAACACTCCCTATTTACCACCAGAAAAATATTGGAAGGAATGGTGTCAATCGCCACAATGTTAAGTCTGGTGTATTTGTAAAGATCACCCTCCAGGATGTTCATGTCGATCTCAAGTAAGGTGCCTAAAGAGCGTCCAATTTTCTCAAAGCAATCGCTCATCTAGTATTCTACTAGGAGATTGTATAATTTAACCCAAATCGGTTGATCATATGGCCGCATTTTGACTAGATCGAAGTTTTGGTTCCATCGATGCATGTATAGGGGCTTGCCTTCCATAAACCACAAATCCCCCTCTGTAACCCTCAATTTTTTTTGCTCATTCGTAAACACAACTAAGAAAAAACCTTTTAGAAAAAATTGTGTCAAAACCTCCATCTTTGAATTCTCCTGTATCCAAATTTTTATCAAGGCTCAATCCAGTGTACCACCAATGAAGCGGCAGATGAAGGCAAAATGCTTGAGGATTGTTGCATCGGTCTTAATTTCTTTGGAGACATTGATCTCTATAATTGTTTCTTTGGTCGATATGTTGGCATTGACCTTCTCCTCTATTCGCCGCTCCACCTTGGGCCTCTGACCTGTCTGTTCGTGCCTTGCTCTTCACTGACCCCTTGGGTTTCTCCATGCCTGTATCTCTTCCCATTCATTCCACCTTCCAAGCAATTTTTTCCTTGGAGGATGGGCTTGCCTCGGCCAGGGTTCCCATTTTTCCATAGGGGTTTCAGGGGTATCGTGTCATTTCCTTACCGGTTTGCTTTCCTTCTCCAATGATTCGCCCTGAATTCGATACGCGGGATGCCACTTGTCCACCCATTTCCCGCTTGTGAATACCCATTGTGGGGTATGATCTAGAGTCTGCTCCACATTTTCCTTAATTGCTTCATGTCCCCAATGTAACCTTGCAGGCGCTACTCTAGTCTTTGCTGAAACACCCTTCTTCGCCTTCACGCTAACCAATGACCCTACTCTATTGATTTTCGCTCCCCTTTACCAATTGCTAATGTTTATAACCTCAATTTAATTTTGTAATGAGCCAAAAAATAAAATAAATCTATTTGTTTTTAGCCTAAGTCTAGGAGGTTAGAGTAATTTCAAGAGTGGATTTGATTTTCCCAAATAAAGGAGGAATAACCTCTCAATAATATCATAATGAGCCAACAATAAACTAAATCTATTTATTTTTAGCCTAAGTCTAGGACGTTAGAGTAATTTTAGGAGTGGTTTTGATTTTCCCAAATAAAGTAGGATTTGAACGAGTGTGTTTTGGTTTAGGTTAGTTTTCTTTTCATTTATAAAATCAAGCCATGTATTCAACATTTGAATAAGGAGAGTTACTTGTGTGTAATAAAAAATATATGTTTGTGTGATGAATAAAAATCTCATTTAGAAATATCTATGCCATATTTTTTTGTATTAGAGATCAAAAATCAAACTTAGTAGAATGATCATAAGTTTCTTAAAGCTTGAAATGAGTAGAATAAAACCCAGAAATCATTCTAGAAATTCTTTTTGATGAGTGAGCAGTTATACGTAGAAATGTGTCGAGTTTTGTAGAGCATAATATTTCATTTAAGAGGACATTTGTTGCAATTATGAATTAAATTGGATGTCGGTAAGTTTTATGAATTGAGATTTAATATATTTTGTATATCTAAGGACCTCTTTTGTAGATAATCTATTGACCACGGTAAGAGAAACTTAGAATAGTCCTGTTGGGAATTAAAATCTGCATATGAGTAGCAAATTGTTCCTTAGCTCTACATCATTATTGGTATCAGAGCAGGAAACAATTCTTGTAAGTGTAAGAGAAGACTATCTCTACCAAGATATGGCATTTATAGTTTGTGGAAGAGGACAGAGTTTAGGAAGACCAACTTCAAATGCAATTTTTTTGGAAAAGATTAGGAATATTCAAACACTGTTGGAGGTAATTAAGCTTGCATAGAGAAGAGGAGTTGACATGTGAGATGTCAGTGACAAAGAGGAAGAACCTCAAGAAGAAGAGGAAATATTGAATTAGAAGGATTTGGAGAAAGAGCTATTAGAGTAATTTGGGAGCAAGTTCCAAACCAAAATTGGAGGTACCCATGTATGAAGGTAACCTAAATGTTGAAGAGTTGATTGATTGAATCGGTGCTATGGATAAATACTTCTGGTATGAGAATGTAGATGATGACAAGAAGATGAAGTTTGCAGTAACCAGACTAAAGGGTCATGCATCCCTTTGGTGGGATGGAGTACAAGATGGAAGAGAAAAGAAAGACAAACCCAAGATCAAGAGTTGGGATAGAATGGTGTCTAAATTGAAAGGTAAATTCATGCCCAAATATTATCAACTTAGTCTTTTCAAGGAAATGCAAAATATTAGTAAAAGAAAAATGTCAGTAGAGGATTATACAAAATTTTTTTACAGGTTGACCATTAGAGCTAGTCATATTGAAGAAGACCATGAGAAGGTGGCTCGATATCTCAATGGATTGAGATTCAATATTCAAGATGAAATCAACCTTTTGTCCCCAAGAACAATTGAAGAAGCATATCAATGTGCTCTCAAGGTAGAGGAAAAACTATCTAGAAAACAAACACAAAATCCAAGGGGTAAAGGTAGAAGTTTTAGAGGTAGAGGACAATAAACTAGTAGAGGTCAGCTACAAGTTCAGAAAGAAGAGACCAACAATTCATATCATCAATTCCCAAGAGGTAATGTTTATTTTAGAGGTAGAAGAACTTACCGAAGAGGCAAAAGTAGAGGGTTTTTAGGAAAATGTTTTAAATGTAATAAATATGGTCAAATATTTTATGAGTGTCCAAAGAATCCTACAACAAGCCAAGGGAGTGCACATATTGTTCAAGTTGAAGAGGAGAATGTAGAATCACTTATTCATGAAGATTCCCCTAAGGTTGGAGAGCCATTGCTCATGAAAGGAGTCTTGCTAAAGCCTAACAAAGAAAGACATTGTTTAGAATCACATGCAAGACTAAAGGTAAATGTTGTAGGGTTATTATTGATAGTGGAAGTAATGACAACCTTGTGTCTACTGAAATGTTTGATAAACTAGGCCTAAAGAAGACAACACATCCAACTCCATATACGGTGTCTTGGCTAAAAAAAGGACATCAAGTCTTGGTAAATGAATAATGTCATGTGGAGATTCAAATAAGGAGTTACAAAGTTTAGATGATATGTGATGTTATACCAATGGATTTTTTCCATGTTCTCTTAGGAAGGCCATGGCAATTCAATATGAAAGCAATTCATGATGGGAGAAGTAATACTTACATCTTTGAAAAAGATGGAAAGGAGCATACACTCATACCTTTGAAATATGAGAATGTAGTTGAGGAGGTCAATTCTAAAGTGTTGGTGGTCAGTTGTAAATAATTTTTACATCAAATCAAAAATAAGGAGGTAAGCTTTCCATTAACTAGTAAACCAAGAATAGTCATTACTAGCACAAAGTTGACTGATTTGCTTATAGAAATTCAAGATTTGTTGAGTGAGCTTGTTGATATTGTTGTGGATGACTTACCTAATGAACTACATCTAATAAGAAGCATTGTCCATCATATAGATCTCATTCTAGGGGCCAATTTACCAAACAAGACAACTTACAGGATGACCTCAAGGGAAAATGAAGAAATCAAGAATCATGTACAAGAATTATTGAACAAAGGGCTAGTACGAGAAAATTTGAGTCCTTGTGTTGTTCCAATAGTGTTGAGTCCAAAGAAATATGGATGTTGGAGAACATGTATAGATTCAAGATCAATCAACAAAATTACAATCAAGTATAGATTTCCTTTACCTCGAATTGATGACGATGGATTGTTTAAGTGGTGCAAGAAACTTTTCTAAGATAGATTTAAAAGTGGATATCATGAGATAAGAATCAGAGAGTGTGATGAATGGAAAACAACATTTAAGATAAATAATGGGCTTTATGAATGGCTGGTTATGCCATTTGTATTGATAAATGCCCCAAGCATCTTCACGAGACTCATGAATGAGGTACTAAAGGAATTCATAGGTAAATTTTTCATTATCTACTCAAATGATATTCTAGTTTATATTCATTCAAAGGAGCACCTTAGACATCTTAGATTGGTTTTGAATAAGCTCTAAAAAGATAAATTACTAATCAATCTTAAAAAGTGTACTTTTATGAAGACATAGTTGATCTGCTTAGGATTTGTTATATAACAAGAAGGCTTGAAGATGGATAAGAAGGCCAAAGCTATAATAGAATGACCTACTCCAAAAAATTTCTTTGAGGTAAGAAGCTTCCACAGTTTAGCTAGCTTCTATAGAAAGTTTATAAGAAATTTTAGTAGAATTTGTGCTCCAATTGTGGAAATAATTAAGGGAAATAAGAAACTATTCTAGTGGATTGAGGTAGCTAAAAGAAGTCTTCAATTACTTAAGAAAAATATCATAGAATACCCTATTTTAGCCTCACCTAATTTTAATAAACTTTTTCAAGTGGAATGTGATGCTAGTGGGATTGCTATAGGTGTTTTGAGCTAAGAAGATAATCCAATTGCTTACTTCAGTGAGAAAATTAATGTTCTACGCCATTGTCCAAGATTTGAAGAAGTGGAGGCATTATTTAATGCCTAAAGAATTTTTATTGTATATTGATAATCATGCCTTATAGTTTATTAGTAGTCAAGCTAAATTATTTCAAAGGATTGTAAAATAGATTGATTTTTTGCAAAATTTTACCTTTATTATCAAGCATACAAGTGGATAATCTAACAAAGTTGCAGATGCATTAAGTAGGAGAAATCTTATTATGAAAGAATCTCAAGTGAATATCTTGGGATTTGATGACTTTAAAGACATGTACAAGGAGGATTTAGAATTTGGGGAGACTTATTTAGCTTGTAAAGATCCTATAAGTAAAGATATGAGTCCATGGGTGGACTACATGCTTTAGGAAGGACTACTATTCAAGGGTGGCAAGCTATGCATTCCTAAATGTTCCATGAGAGAGAACTTGTTGAAGAAAAAACATAGTGGCAATTTGGCATGAAATTTTGGGAAAAATAAGACATTTGTTCAATTGAGTGCATACTACTTCTAGGATTATATCAACCCTTGCCTATTCCTAATAGGCCATGTGATTCAATTAGTATGTATTTTGTACTTGGACTACCAAAGGCTCAGAAAATGAATGATTCCATATTTGTTGTAGCTGATAGATTCTCCAAGATGACACATTTTATTGCATGCACTAAAACAAGTGATGCCACTAATACTGCCAACTTTTTTTTTCAAGGAAGTAGTAAGATTGCATGGACTTCCTAGAAGTATTGTTTTTTACAGGGATACTAAGTTTTTGGGTATTTTTGGAGGACTCTTTGGAAGAAGTTGGGAACAAATATCAATTTTAATTCATCTTACCACCCTCAGAAAGATGGAAAAACTTAGGTGGTCAATAAAATCCTTGACAACATTTTAAGAAGGTTAGTGAGTGAACACCCCATACAATGGGATCAACTACTTGCTTAGGAAAATTTTTCCTACAATGATTCACCAAATAGAAGCACAGGTCTTAGTCCATTTCAAATTATGTATGGTATGCATCCAAGAGGTGTTTATGGGTTGAAAAAATTGGGTAAGAAAGAGATAAGATGTGCTAATAGAGAAGAGTTTGCAACAACCATGAAAGATTTACATGACAAAGTCAAACAACAACTTCAAGAGAATACGAGAAAATACAAGAAAAGAGTAGATTTGAAGAAGAAAGAGGTAAAATTTGAAGTTGTAGATTTGGTTCTTGCATATTTGAGAAAAAAAGGTTTCCTAAGAAGGAATACAACAAGCTAAAAATGAAAACGATTGGGCCTTGCAAAATCTTGAGGAAATTTTCCTCAAATGCCTGTGAAATAGAGCTTCTAAATGACATCAAAATATCTCATATATTCAATGTTTCAAAAAATGAACTTGAATTCGATGATGATCAAATTATAAATTGGGAACAACTACCAAAATCACAATCAAGGGAAATTGAATCAATCCTAGACAAAAAAGTAGTGAAGAAGACTAGGGACAAAGAGTATCTTCAATACTTGATCGAGTGGAAAAATCATCCACTTGAATATGCTACATGGATGGAAATTTTAGATATAGCAAAGCATGGTAGCATCATTGAAAAATGCATGGACATGAGCCCATGAACAAGTATTTTGTTCCTTTCTAGTCTAATGCAGGCACATCAAATTATATGTGCACTTTTATTATTATTGATGTATTGTCATAGGTTCTAGATATTTCTAGGCTCATACATGTAGGAAATAATTTGTTTATTTATAATCTCTCAATAATTTCGTAATGAGCCAACAAATAAACTAAATCTATTTATTTTTAGCCTAAGTCTAGGAGATTAGAGTAATTTTAGGAGTGGTTCTGATTTTCCCAATTAAGGGAGAAATAACCTCTCAATAATCTCGTAATGAACCAACAAATAAACTAAATATATTTGTTTTTAGCCTAAGTCTAGGAGGTTAGAGTAATTTTAGGAGTGGTATTGATTTTCCCAAATAAAGGAGGATTTGAATGAGCGTATTTTGGCTTAAGTTAGTTTTCTTTTGATGTATAAAATCAAGCCATTTATTCAACATTGAATAAGGAGAGTTACCTATGTGTAATAAAAAATATATGTTTATGTGATGAATAAGACTATCATTTAGCAATATCTATGCCATATTCTTTTTGTACTAAAAAACTAGACTCAATAAAATTCTCATAACTTTCTCATTTCTCAACGAAATTGATAAATTCAAAATGTTCTAGAAAGCTTGAAACAAGTAGAATAAAAGTTAGAAATATTTCTAAAAAAATCATTTTGATGAGAAAGCAGTTATATGCAAAAATGTGATAGGTCTTGTAGAGAATAATATTTCATTTAAGACTTATGTTGCAATTATGAATTAGAATTGATGTCATTAAGTTTTATGAATTGAGATTTAATATAGTTGCATATCTAAGGACCTATTTTGTAGATATTCCAATGACCATGGTAGAGAAAAATCAATTTGGTTCTATTGGGAATTAAAATTTGCATATGATTAGAAACTTGTTCCTTGGCCCTACACCAAAACTTGATAGAGAAAGCACTACGAAGATTAGAAATTGCTCTAATATTTACAAAAAAATTAGAAATGCAAATTGTAGAGGATACAATTCTCCATTGAAGAGGGCTTCTACTCCTATGACTTAAACAAGTTGAACCATAAAATATTTGTAGATATCTTAACTCTTTGATTAAACAAGATACATGCAATACACAACAAAGAGATGCATAAGCCCAAAATTCATTAGTCAATTTATTGTCAAGAGATTTATTGTAAAATACTTTTATTAAAGAAAAAAAGGAACCTAGCTGAAATACTATTAAATGGAAGATTACAAGGAGCTACAAAACCCCAAAGGTTCTCTATTTAGAGGTCAATCTGAATGATGTTTTTCTTTCCATCCATATTCTAAAAGGTGTTCCATCATAACCTTTGATATTGACATTGAAGGAATCATGCATAAACATATTTACCTTGTCCCTCATTGTATCAATATTGGAAGATAGTTGTGTAGACCAAATATGACAAAGAAGCAAAGCATATTTGTCTAAGGAAATATTGGAAACTGTAGCTTTAACATTAACACAATATCACTCCTTAAAATATTTATTTTCAAACTTTTCCTTCCTTTTTTCTTGGCCACTTTACAAATCCTATTCAAATAAATGGTAATATTATATTCTAAATTAAATTTAATACATATAACAATTTTTTTATGCATTTTGTGTATGTTTGGATGTGTATGATATGTTTGGCACCTATAAATTTGATGAATTTATAGCGCTTTGTTGTTGTCTCTTTGTGCCACCCTTTTATGATTCACATCAATTATAACTGATCCAAGAAATGTTAATGGTGTATTATGATCAAGTGTCCCAATTTAATGGACAAAAAATAGATAACTAATTCAAACAAAAAATATGCTTCAAGAACCTCAATAACCTAATTCAATCATTGTGTGGAGGTAGAGGTTGTGTTCATAAGTGTTAGATATACTATCAACAAAGGATACTCCAAATTATGGGTGGAAGGCGAATCCATGAACATAATAAATCATCTGCGTCACACTCATCCTCCAAGTTGGAATGTCGACCAACTCATTAAGGATACGATAATCATGTTGCAATCTTGTGATGAGACCCACATCTCTCACATTTACCGAGAAGGAAACTCGTTGGAAGATTTTTTTGCCAATGAGGCTGTCAGCTTAAATGAATTTCATTCATGGAAAGGGGGATTGATCCTTCCCAAGAAAGCTAGGAGTTTATTAAGAAATGATGGTGTGAGGTGAGGTGATGCGGAATTTATTGTCTAGTACCTTCCTTCATTCTACATGCTTTTGTGGATGTTTTGTTGCTCTCTAGTCTTCAATTGAGTGTTTTTTGCAAGGGTTTTGTGAGTCTATTGTTGGTCACCATGGGTGGTGATAGGAGCCAAATCGAGCTACATTCATGTGGTGACATTTAGAGAAAGAAGAAAATTTGGAATATTTTGCACCATGGTAATTTTACTCTAGTTTTGGAGAGATTGCATGGGCATGACCCTAATGCCTCAATGTAATTTGTTTCTTTCTGGCATAATCGTAAGCTCAAGGTTAAAGGTCTGAAAGCAGAGGTTAATTAGGATTTGGTTGCCACTATTACTGGGTTGCCGACTTTGGGCTAGAAGTTATTCAAGGATAAAAAGAGTAATGAGGAGGCGATGCTCTAGTTTTTTCAAGATGATGAGTGGAAGCAATTAATCAAATTGGAGAACTGGGGCTATGAGAGAACTTCCCTCAAGAAAATCTGGGTGAGCATTGTTGAGGTGTTGATATGTTACGTGACTCTGGAAGGGAGGTTTAGGGATATTCTTGGTCACCATTTTACTCTCCTCAACCATTTCAGACATGGTTTGTTTATTTCATTCCTTTTCTTTCTGTTATCATCTTTGGAGGTTTTGGTGTACACACATCTAAAGAATAGGAGGGTCCCTGTCCTCTATGAAGGGCTTATCTTATTAATTATGCAGCATGTCAAGACTCTTATCCCTACTCCAACCATCAAGGGAAAGGAAAAAGATTTAAGTGATATGTCTGGATCGTCGGGTTTAGAGTCCCCTTTGGATGAGGAGGAGGACTGTAATGAAGATAAGGAGGATGCTTCTCCTATGGCTACAACTACGTCTTCGAAGAAGAGGAAGGTGGTTGGTGCTAAATGCAACAAGACTACTAAGCGGCTTGCCCTTTATGAGAGTGAAGATATAGAGGTGGGGTCGGGAAATTATTCTCCCAAGTTTGTGGAGGTGGTTGTTGGTAAAGATGTTGTTGTTGGTGGTCTTGAGGTGGGGACACAGGATAATGTTGTGGGTTTGGTTGATAAACCAAGGAGGTTGTCAAAGCGTATTGATAACCTGAAGAACAAGGCATCAGAGGTTTTGACTAAGGACCCCACTGTGGCTAGTGAGGATAAGGTTTTTGGTGATAAGACAGTGGCCATTGAGGATTCTCCCATGCAGGACTTTCCCAAGGAGGAGCAGGACAAGGAGATTAGGGGTTTGGATGAGGAGGATGTGAAAAAGAAAAAAATCCAAACAAGAGCACTTGAAGGTAAATCCTCTTTCCGAGGACTTTTCTTACCTTGATGATGATGCTACCTCCATGTATGATTTATTGGATATGGTTAAAGCTGGGGCCATTGCTACCTTTAAATTAGCCAAATGGACTCTACAAGAGTTCAGTAAGATTAATATTAAAATTAAAGGTTTGAAAAAAAATATGAAGAATGTTCCGAAGGGTTTAGTGCCAGAAATTCTTATTGATAAAATGGTGGACCTTGAAGGTTCCTATCATGACTTTAAGTCTCTATGTGATGAAAGATTGTCAGCTCAGGAAGCCAAGGATTTAGGTATAAATATAGATATAAAAAAACTAATGCATGCGTGCCATATCTCTATGAAGAACAGTGTAGAATCCTTGGAAGTCCTTTTCAAGAAAATAAGTGAGCTCAGGGAGGATCAGGTTTACTTCTTTGAGCTTATGGAAAAAGAGCATGCGACCAAGGGAAAGGGTAAAAAAGCTGCTAAGGATGATGAAAAAGGTCCTACTGGCAAGGGGTCGGCTGAATGGAAGAAATCATTTGATGTTGAGAAGCAGGAGCTGCTGGATATGGTTGAGAGGCATAGGAACCAGTAGATTGAGGTGGCCAACACTCTAAGTGGCTTGAACTAGTGCCTGGTCTTTTTATTTGTTGCTTTTTGTTTCCTGTTGCGTGTAGGTTTCTTTTAGGTTGTTTTTCTATTTTTTCGATGATGGGTGTTGTTGGTAGTTATTTGTCTTACTTTTAGTGAAGCACCCACCCGGTTGTGTTTTTTGGATGTTGGGTTGCTGCTGGTAGTTTGTTGAATTTCCTTTCTTGCAACATTTTGTATATTCTGTTGTAAAGGGTTTTGGGTCCCTTCAAAACCTATTTTTCTTTTATAATCAAAACCTTGGTACATGTACAAAGTTGTGTTACACTTTCGGCCAACTTATCAACACAAGTGAATTTAAGTATTTCTAACTAATCAATTTTGGTCAAACATATGATCTTGTAAGATTCATTCTAGCTAAGTTAAATATGTCCACAACTTTTCCAACTAAAATTGTTGGCTAAATGCATATGCAACACCAATTTGAGGCTAATTTACCAAAAAAATAAAATTATTTGAAAAACTTAATGTTTCAACAACTTCTACTCATGTAAATAACATTTTTTTAAAATATAAAAATGCCCTTTTGTAGATCCATAAGTGTAGTTTTCAAAAATATATATTTTAATAGTTTAATTATTATTTATATTTCCCTTTTTTATTTTTACTAAAAGAAGGTTATCGGCACAAAACATTAGGCTGATTACCATATCAAGGAAAAATAGTAAAACTTATTAAAAAAAATTGAAAAAAATATGATACACTATATAAAAAAATCTGTCAAGATGGTATATTTTTTTCTATTTTAGATAAATAGTTAATATGAAATTTGAAATTGAATGGAAGCAACTATGTTTCAATACATGCATATTTTAATATTTATTTAAAAATATATACTATCAAAATTGGAAAAAAATATCCATGCACTAAATTTTAAAGTAATAAATACACAAAAAATTGAAGGAAAAAATAAAATTACTATATAAATATTGATGTCTCATGTAACTTCATTTTTAGCATTTTATTAGCAACTACATTATAGTATCAATTTCTAAAAATATATATTTAAATAATTTTATATTTTTTCAACAAAATACAAACATAAAATATACTTTAAAATAAATATTTTACTAGTTTACATCATTTCAAAATTCAAAACATATATGCATATGATAGATGCAATTGTAACAGTTTAAAATAGGTTGTGAGCTACATTCTCTCATCTATCTTTTTCTTTGTGGGAAGTGAGTCCACCTGCAATGAGAACTTCTATAAATATACTATAACTGCTTATAATATATTGTGAGCTAGTTCCCTCATCATGGTTTTTTCTATTTTGGATTTTCCATGTAAAATCCTAGTGTCCATGTGTTGTGTGGTGTTGTTAATGTTTCATGATTTCTTCCTTTATTATAATTGAATATGCTTTGGTGATTGAATGTGATGAGGGTGCAACCCAAGACTTAGAAAATAACCCACAAACAAGAGAATAATTTTATTATTCAGAAAATGGAACTTCTTACATGAAGAGGATCTCAAATCCCCAAGTTCTACAACACATGATGTCCTGCCATTCCTCCACTATGCTTCTCCTTTATTAGGTTCTCCCTCATGGAACTCCTCGGGATACACAATTGACTTCCCTTAAATAACATGCCATCCTGGATTATGAAATCCAGCCACCTTGT